>CM021102.1:150515811-150760269 GCA_007115665.2 Sequoiadendron giganteum
AATAAATGAAAGGTGAAGTGAAGACCATTACCTTGAGTGGCTTGCTCAAGTATTTGTTCCCACTTTAACTGAATTCATTATAACTAATAGATTCTACGCATCTCATAAGATTAATTCTATTCATTGCATATTGTAAAAGATTACAAAATATCTTTCCACAGATTGGTCTTAATCATTTGGAATATTTTTCATGTCTTGAAATTGAAAGTAACTAGTAACATAAAACTGATAAAAACCAACTAACTATCCTATGGATTCATCCAACAACTATATACAAGCTGAGATAATCTTTATTGAAAGCCACAACTAACTGAAATCATTAACTCCACTTCCAGATAATAGAGCATAGAATTAAGAATTGAATTATTCAACTTATAACTAAAAAAGGAAAGAGAATCCTATCAGAACTAGAACTCTATCAAAACAGATTTGTATGAAAACATACAACCATTTGTCAAAATTCCATGAGTGAAGGAGACCTCTTCTTTAGTGTATATTAAATTGGTCATAATAACACACGTCCAATCTTCATTAAGTGCCTTTGATCAATGACCACCCGCAATTGTTGTGCTATGGTTCCTCTTTAGTTGCAAACAAGTTAATTCTGAAAACGTGTATATGAGGATAACTATCACAATTAACTCATAGCATTCCATCAAAATTCCATACATATGTTCATATAAACCATATAATACTAATATATTATAACCATAATTCCATCATCCTAATTAAGGTTCAAGTCTACATAATGTAGGAACATTGTCTCGAGAATATATTTAAAGGTATATTGAAACATGTATAAAAACAACAGAAAATACGCCATTATCTAGACATATCACTCCCCCCAACTAGATTTTTGGTTGTCACCAACTAAAACACTAGGGATCTTGATTGTACTATTGATCAATTTTTCTTAGGTCCATAACTATGCTAACACCTTGAATCTGCCTCAGATAAAAACCTTGATGTTTTGAAGGTTGCCTCATCCAGATAGTTCCTGCTCTCCCATATTCATCACTTTCCTCCCCTGTCCAATGTGGGATCAGATAAAGGAGAACAGGTGGATGAAAAGTGAGTGGCATCCAATGAATTCCCTTGTTGCTACTGATTTCTATGTAATTATGTGCCCTTTGAAGCATAGCAATGAAATTATGCATGGAATGTGGTTCTTTCTTCTGCAGTTCAGGTGTAAAACTATTCCATCTATACTGCACATACTTATAACACTATTGTCCTGATCCCATAGCTAACATTTTCATTCTTTCATAGTTTGTCCCCCTGAGCTTCATGATTTTCTTACCTATCCCCTTATATGTAAGAAGTCTCATCCATTCATCAATTATTGTATTTGGATCCTTAGCCCCTCTTCTGACTAGAAGTGAAATATGTTTTTCTTTCTCTTTATACTCTTCCATAATCTCACCCCTAAGTTGTTCATTTTTGCAATAAGAGGCAAGTGCCCCGATCTGAAGATCCCCTACAAAGGTCAAAGGGTTCCATTCTATTTCATCGGGTATCACATAGTTGGTCAAATAAAACTCACATAATTGATCATGGTCTTCAAGTGTGGAAGCAACAAAAACTTCAAGAAACTCAGAAGTTTGACTTATGCTAATTGAATGCTTGCTAACTAATTTACTAAACTGAAAACATAAAAAAAATTCTTGTAAAAACAATGAATAAGTTCTCATTGGAGGCCTACACCTAACTATTTGTGTAGCCTTATTTGCTATCTCCTCCAACTGAACTGTTGTTTTATTCAGTTCCATATCTCTTTTCTCCAATTCTTGTTCATATTTTTCTTTTTCCTTTCTCCACTTATCCTTTTCCTTTGCAAACTCATCAATTACTTTCCACAATTGGTATCCAAGTGAGCAGATTGTATGATAATCAAGAGTTTTAAGAGGAGGGGGTTTCTCATTTGGCACTGCTAGTTCTTTGTCCCTTGTCTTAGTAATAGCCAACTATGCCAACACATATAGTTTAATGCCATGACCATATAGCTGCAATTTTTCCTCCATCTCCTTCATTTTTGCCTCTCTTTCTTTATCCTTCTGCTCATAATTCTGTACAATTCCTCCAGGTGTTTAATTCTATCTAGTGCCTCTTGGAGTTCCTTTCTTACATCTCTATCTTCAATGTAAACTTCCTCTGCATTCACAAACTGCTCATTACTTTCTTCATAATCTCCAAGAATGGGAAAGGTTTATGTTCGAAATTTCTTGGCATTGAATATATCTTCTGATTCATAATCAAAAGTTGTCATCACATACCTTCTCTTTTTCACTGGTATATTTTCATTGCTAGGAACATTCCCTTGTAATTCAAAGTTAGTTTCTACAACCATGACATTTTCCCGAGGTTGTTCTTCCTGAGGTCGTTATGTACCCATCTCCCTTTCAGGTTCCCCTGCATTTTCTTTTGTAGCACTTTGTTTCCTAAGCCTAGTAGAGTGTCTAGGTGTTAATAATTCTTCCTCAATTTTCCTCTTTTCCTTTTTAACACTTTTTTTCTTCTTAAGAACATCCTCCTTTTTCTGCTTTTGAGTATCCCTCTATTTCTTTGAAATATCTTCTTTTGGTTTTGAGGGTGTACTGGAAGTAGATACACTACCTCTCTGGCCCTAGATTTCAATGACTTAGAAGAAGAAGGTAATTTCTCATTTATGGGCAGCCTAGACTCTTGTTGTGTAGGTTCTTCATGCTCGCCTTGGCTATGGGTAGGTGAGGCCATAGGCGAAACGTGAGGGTTTTCCTCTTCAAGTTCATTTTGGGGCTCTTTTTGGTTTTTTGTATCCTTAGGCACTATGGGTGCATCCAACAAAGTATTAATGTCTATGCATTCCTTAGCTCTAAAATGCTCCCACTTAACTTTTGGGTATTGATTTCTTAGACTTATTTTTATCAGTAGGGTAACTAAACAATGATGAGAGAGAGACGTACCACATTTCCTTTTTTGGTATTATGAGGCCATTTTTTTTAACAAGTTATAATTTTTTTTTGGTACATCTACTACCCTATTATGTCTGAGATGACTTAACAATTTGAAATGGGTCGTATACAAAAGGTTTTGTCTACCATCACAGGTAGTATATCTAATAATGTAAGAGGCACATCTTTCCCACAACCAGTGGAGAGAAAGTCTCTTCGTACCTTTTGATGAGGAATCCAATTCCTCCTCTCTTATGCAGAATTCCTCCCGAGCTATAACTGCATCAAACTGATCTGGGAATTTTGTTCCTATCCTTGGTAATCTTGTAACCTATGCAATGGTGGTTTCAAATGCATCTATAAAAAGTCCCTTTTCCATGGCTTCATTGTACAGAAGAGTTTCCAAAAATATTCTTGTTAAGTCATCACTAAATTTCGTTAATTTCAGATAGTCGAGCCAACCACCCCTTGTGAAGATAGGCAGGACTGTTGCATCCTCCAAAATTTGTTGGTGAGCGGCTGGATCTCTTCTTATAACATCTCCCCCCATTCTTACTTTCTTGTCTGCTCAATATACCAAATTCAACTCTGGAAATTCAATTCAATCTTCCCACCACCTTCGAATTGCTCTACCACTTCAAAACCTCTGTTTCCACATATATCCTTACTACCATACCATACTGCAACTGCAAGTTTTCTTTTAAATTCAACTCTAGTCTAAACCAAGCTGAATTTCTCATAAGCTCTCAGGGTTTCAAGTTTTAGCAATTTTGAAAATGGTAGTCGAAAAAGCAAAAAAAATAAAACATAACTAAGGGTTTTTCATGTCATAATATTCATTAAATTGGTTTTGGGTGGCAAATTCGAAAGGGCTGGCGAAAAGACCAAGTAAGACGTACCCTCCCCCCAACTTAATTGGTGAAGTGAACTCACTTCACATTGATGATTTGGAGGTGGCGTAAATTCATAATGATAGAAATTAAAGATATAATATTTCGCATGCATGGAATTGCATGAAAAAGTGTATGAAAGTTTAAAGAAAACTAGATTAATCATAAAAACATACCTGAAGTACTGCCTTGTAGAAATAACCATCTTTCGCGCATGGAAACTGAAAGAGTTTATTTATTCATTGATTTGATGTGATACATATTAACTGCAAGATAATGAATAGTGGATGGTGAGTGGATATGATGGGACAAAAATGACGAGTATGAGCTGGTGATTTGACAGCTCAAGTAATTGAAATGAGAATGAGCAATAAAAGAATTATGCTGCTTTATTTTGCATGAAAGTATGGATATGATACGTGAATATATTTGAAATGATTGTGAATGAACTTGCAGTAAATATGGTGCCAAGTGAGTTGAATATTTTTTTCAGCTGCTAGACGTTGCTACGGGCACCTAGAGTGTCAGGCCCCCTTTTGAACATTGAAAATGTGAAGCTACAGATCCCTTTGGCATTAGGACCCTTGTGAATATTGAAAATAGGTCCCTCTGAAGATATTTTGAACATTATTATAACGTGTAGTATGTGCTTGTGAGAACAAAAAACATGAAAATTTAGTGCCAAGGGTGCTTAGGGATTAAGTTGTGTAACTCAATCTTCAGGCCACCAAAAGTGTTGGGTATGTTTCGTATTATTAAAGTAGGACTATGTATTAGATTCTATATCAGATTCACTAAGTGCACCATATTTTTGGATCAATGAAAATAATTTCATCCTTCTATAATGGATTTTTTACAACTTCAGTCTATGGCCATTGACAAGAAGGGAAAACCAGATTGCATCAATGGTGTGTAATTGTACTGCCCCATTAGGGTAAACCTTGCTAATATCATAAGGGCCCAACCATCTAGACTGGAATTTTCCCTTGAAATATTTATATCGTGAATCATATAACAAGGCCCAATCTCCCCCAATGAATTCTTTTGTTTTAATGTACTAATTATGCCACTTCATTTGTTGTTGCTGTAATACCTTTGTATGATGTATTGCTTCCATTCTTATCTCATCCAACCCATTTAGAGAATGTAGTCTCTCCTTCTATGCTTTTGTTAAATCTATTCCTAGCTCTATTGTTGTCCTTAATGTTTTATATTCAAATTCAATAAGAAGGATTTTTGTCTTTCCATAAAATAACTCATAGGGTGTAAATACATTGGTTGTTTTCCATGTAGTTATTTATGCCCAGACTGCTTTAGGTAACCTTGAAACCTAATCTTCCCTATGCAGCTACATTGTCTTGGTGAGAATGCTTTCTATCTCCCTATTAGTGACTTCCACCTGACCATTAGCCTAAGGATGATAGGGTGTTGATTTCTTATGTCTAATTTAGTATTCCTCAACCAACTTGGCAATTAGATCAGAAGTAAATTGGGGCCCTTAGTCAGTGACTATTTCTCTAGGTACTCCATACCTAGTAAAAATGTCTTCATATAAGAACTTAGCCACATTTCCATCTCTGGAAAATTGTAGGGCCTTGACTTCCACCCATTTTTTCAAGTAATCAGTGCACACAAGGATATATTCTTTGTTGTTAAAGGTAGGAGAGAATGGCCCAATGCAGTCTAAACCCCATTTATCAAAAGGTGCCAATGACAACTGAGGTTGTAAGGGAATCTCATCACTCTTTGTTGTCCTTCCCATCCTTTGACACCTATCACAAATCCTAGTGTATTTAACAACATCTTTATGCAAAGTAGGCCAATAATAGCCAATTGTGAGGATCTTAAAGGTTGTTCTCTTTCCTGCAAAATGAAATCCACATGGCTCATCATGGCATGCTTTCATGATATCAAAAATCTCATCTTCCCTGATGCATCTTCTCATGATGTTATCAACCCTGTATAAAATAGATAACCAAATATCCAAGAGTAGGGAAAAAAATTGTGAGTCAGCTGTCTTCTCTCTCTTGGTGAGAAATGTGGTGGAATCTTCCCTGTGACCAAATAATTAGCAATATCTACATACCGGGGTATTTGTACTTGCAAAGCAAACAAGTTTTCATTAGGAAATGAATCATCCACCACTCCTTCAGTTGATTGTGTTGGAAATCTTGATAGGAAATTTTCTACCACATTTGCTTTACCAGGTTTATCTACTATGGTGTTGTCAAATTCCTATAAGAGAAGTAGCCATCTTACCCGTCTCCCTCCAACTACTGGCTTGTTCATCAAATACTTGATTGTTGTGTGATCTGTATGGACAAAGACTAGATAGCCAATAATATAGTGCCTAGATTTATTAATAGCATAAACTACAACAAGCATCTCTTTTTTTGTTACAGTATAGTTTAACTTTTCCCCTTGAAGATTCTTGCTGATGTAATAAATTGCATACTCCTTGTTTCCATCCTTCTGACCCAAGACTGCTCCAATGGAAAAATCTGAAGCATTTGTATGTATGTGAAATGGGAGAGTCCAATTAGGCCCTCTCAACACTGGTGCTTATGTAATAGCTTTCTTTAGTTCTTCAAAGGAGTGTTGTTACTCGAAGGTCCATTCAAACTCAATGTCCTTACTCATCAAAAAAAATAAAGGTACAACAATCTTACTAAAATCTTTGATGAACTGCCTGTAGTAGCCTACATGACCAAGGAAGCTCCTAAAGCTCCTAATATCTCTATTTTGTGTGGATTAACTTGAATTCCTTCACTAGATATAAAGTGTCCCAACAGAATTCCCCGTGTCATCATCATGAAACACTTCTCATTGCTGAGTGACAGGTTGTGTTGTTTACACCTTTTTAACACTTTTTCTAGATTATTGAGAGCTTCCTCATAACTTTTACTATAAGTACTAAATTCATCCATGCATATCTCCATGCAGTCATGTGCATAATCAAAAAATATGTTGAGTAGTGCTATTTGAAAGGTAGCTAGAGAATTACATAAGCCAAAGGGTAGAACATAGTAAGCATAAGTCCCCCAAGGACATGTGAATGTAGTCTTGTCCTGATCCTCTGGAGAAATTTTAATCTGGCTATAACCACTGAGACCATCAAGAAATGTGAAGTACTTCTGTCTAGCTAGAGAATCAAGTACCTGATCTATGAAGGGAAGAGGAAAGTGATCTTTCCTAGTGGATGTATTTAATTCCCTATAGTCCATATAGATTCTCCATTTCCCACCTTTCTTGGGAACAATTAACAAGGGTGGGACCCATTCACTATCTAAAATTGGATAGACAAAACCTACATCAAGGAGCTTTTAAAGCTCAGATTTCACTATCTACCTGAGGGTAGGATTCATACGTCTTTGTAGTTGCTGAATGGGTCTATAGCCTTCATTAATATAAATCTTGTGCATACATAAATCAGGATCTATGCCCTTCATATCATGGTAATCCCATGAATATGTGGCTAAGTGTGCTTGTAGCATTGATTGTAGAGAATCCTACTATTCCTCTGTCAAGGCATTATTGATATTTAACTTCCTTCTTGGCATGATTTCCAATTCCTTTGATGACTCTTGAACTGATGAGAGATGAAGGCTTGGTATCATGGGTAAACATTGTTGAGATAGTAATGAAAGAAATAGTTTTGATATATCATGTATAGAATTGGTGGGTATAATACTTTGCAAGGGGTCTTGTAGGCATATGAGGCACTCTTGCTACTACAGGCTCCTACCACAGTCATTTTGGATTATGTGAGCAATGATCTCATCTTCATCCTAGTCATCCAATAAGGAGATGCGCTCTATAGTCATCAGTGTCTGCAAGGAATAGTTATCCTCCTACTCCTCACCCAAATTGGGCCAAATGGTGTGCTCAAGGTCTACATACGGTTGGGCTGGTGGATAAAGAACCAAGTTCTTTATAACTATACCATTGGATATTATTATTTTACAGATCTACAACCTATAAATGTATCAGTTGTTGCTAACCAAGGCCTGTCTAGGATGGGTGGGTAACCTGCAAGATTGACTTTGGGTTGTAACACTATGAAGTATGCAGGGTATTCCCAAGAATCCAATGTAATGAGTAGGTCTTCAATAATTCCCTCAGGCTTGATTGTGGACATATCAACTAGCTGTAAAATAGTTTGTGTGGGCCTAAGGCTGACCAACTGAAGCAACTACATTGTTTCTTTATTCATGACATTGATGGCTTCCCCCAAGTCTATCAAATTATTCTTACTGAGGGTTCCATTAATCTTAACGTCCACAACTAGATTACTAGGATCTGTATACTTAGGGACTGTAATGTTCCCTAACATGATATCTGCAAGATTTTCCAAGACATGAACTATCTGAGGATCTTTTCTTTTTTTGCCTGGTTTCTTAAGACACATATCCCTTACAGTTTTGGTATAGATAGGCATGTCTTTGATAGCTTGGATAAGTGGGATTTTGATGCTCACATCTTTCAATTGTCCTAAAAGATCTGTCTCAACCTGCGTGTGATGCTTTTGTATAGCTAGGCATTCAGGAAAAGGTGGCTTGGGATTTGAAGTGGTTTGGTGTACCTGATTTGGCTCAGGTTCCAAAGATGGTTTATCAGAAGCCTCAACTACAGGTTCCTCATCCTCCATTTCTATAATTTTGGGGGATGAAGTTCCAACAAGTTGTTTCTCTGATCTGAGGTGGACATCACTCACCTCTACCCCATAAGTGGGGAATTGCATAGCTTCGTTAGTATAAGCCTATTGAACAGGCTTAGTGTTAGGGTTAGGTGCAGGTTGGGTAGGTATTTGCTACTACTCTAGTGGCTGGGATCCATAATTTGATGGAGGCATTAGAGCTTGTTTCTATTGTGGAGGAGGAAGCATAGGCTGCTAGTAGTTCATATTTTGTTGTTTTCATTACTGGCCTTTCTGCCATTGAGGCTGCCACTGATTCAACTGGGTTGGCCATTGTGGATTGTAATTGGAACCCTAAATTTTTTGCTGTGGCCAAGGATTTGGCTATTTGCTCCAATTTGGCTGAGCTTGTGGCCACTATTGAGGGTTTTGCCATTGGTTTTGGTTTACTTACTAGGGCTGAGAGTTCCAAGTAGAAAAGTTTTGATTCTCGATAGGAAAGGAAAAATTAAAGCTAAGGGGGTCTTGTGGCATACCTTGTCTCTACTGCCATGGCCTCCTTTGTGCTATATAAAATAGTTTTCCATCATATCCTTCAATTGGTTGGAAATCAGGCTTCTCAAATTTATCTTACTAGATATTGGCCACTCTTTTGCATTTACAATTTGCTTTTCTTTTCCTACAACTTGGACAATATTCAGTGAGCATAGCCTCAGCTTCCTCCTGATTTTTTGTAATGTGGAGAGTATTCAACTGTTTTGTCAAATAACTGATGATATCCTCCTTCATGTTGGATAACAAGTCGCTTAACTCAAACTCTTTGAAATCCTTGAAGATGATTTACCAATAATTGATTTTCTATCTCTTGTTGGCCTTTTTGTAAAGGTCCTGGAATAATTCTTGCAGACCTTAAAAATATCTAAAAATGGTATCTGAGAAATATCTCCCTGGCCAATGAGGTTCAAGGCATCCATGTAGTCATCATTGACTCCTCTGAAGAAGACTAACTTGAGAGACTCTTCTAACAACTTGTTTTGTAGGTTTTTCTTTAGAGAAAACTAAAATATCTCCACATAACCTTCTAAGTGCTCATCATCCTTTTGTGTCATTCTGAATATATCATCCTTCCTCCTATCAGGTCCCCTACAATAATCTTGATACTTTTCTAGGAACAAGGTCTTCATAGTTTCCCAATCAAGAACAACATCCCTTCCCAATCCCATGAACCATCTTAAGGTTGCATCCTTAAGAGTTGCAGGGAAGAGTTTGAGCCTATGAACATCAATAATATAATCATAACTTTGGCATAGGACATCAAACTCAAAGAGGAAAGTATTTGGGTCCTTAGTTATTAACCCATAGAAAATTGGTAATGTTGAAGGAGGAATATTCTTCAACACTGTAGCCCTTTCCTGGTTAGTAATTAGAAACTCAAATGTTGGTCATTCAACATCATCATCATTAATTGCATCCCCCATGGTGTGATATATTCCTTCTATACACGTGCTAGATGTTGGTGATAAGGAAATTTCTTCTTTAGTGTTACCTTCGCTCTGAGTACTGGATTCACCAATTTTTGAAATATCTTTTTGGCATGTGGAGGGAAGGAACCTACCCAAGGAATCGCTCTGCCTCAGCATACATGAAATATGGCTTTAGATTCAGTGGTCCCGCACAATGTTAGTATATCTTTAGTGTTGAAAAAGATGGTATCTAACAATCCTAATGCTTGAAAAGAGAATTTAACTATGAAAACTGTAAAAACTAGTCTATGAAGATAGCACCATCCTCAGAAACAGTGCCAAAAATGTAGTCTTAGTTAATGCATTTTAAACTTGGTAGAATCTACTCAATTCAGAGGGTTAGTTGGTCGAACAGTCCACTTTTCATTGCTTAAGACCACATTAAATTGTCAACCCAAGGCTTGTAAGCTTATGATGGTGCAACATTATATATGACTTCATGGACTTAAAACTACCTAGACTAGCATACTTAAGTTATTCTACTTATTGGGAATTCACAAAACTGCAAAACAGTAAAAGCATAAACCAGAATTAGTTGCTATGGGTACATACATTAAAGACTATAATTGAACTACTGCTAGTAAAGTAATGTTGTATCAACTAAAAACTTAATAAAAACTAATGACTCAATTGAACTATCCTTTGGAGTGCTACTAATAATAATTACATGCATATTCGCAAGCATTCATTCATAATAAGCAAGAAGTGAAATTCTAATTAACTTGCATATGATTCATGAACAATGATAAACTAATAACAACTATTAACAAATATAAATAACATAAAGGTCAAGTGAAGAACAATACCTTGAGTGGCCTACTCAAGTAATTGTTCCCACTTTAACTGAACTCAATCTAACTAATAGATTCTATGCATCTCATAAGATTAACTCCATTCATTGCATATTGTAAAAGATTGCAAAAGATCTTTCCACAGATTGGACTCAATCATTTGGAATATTTCAAGTCTTGAAACTAAAAGTATTTGGTAACATAAAACTAATAAAAACCAACTAACTATCCTACGGATTCAACCAACAACTATATAAAAATTGAGGGAATCTTTATTGAAAGCAATAACTAACTGAAATCATTAACTCTTGTTAGTGTAGGTTTTTTAATTTCCTTATGTTAGGGGGTATTTCTTTTTCCTACATATTATTATTTAAGCTTGCTTAGGTTTATTAGATGTGGTAATATGAGGACACGTGGAAAAATACAACAGCTACATGTGTCACTCTCTCCCCACACATGGGTAGTTGAGTTACACATCCTATTTTGGCTTGTTGTGCCACCTCTCATAACCACTATTCTGTTTTTACCTGAGCAGTTTATGGGGTAGTTGGATTTCTCACCCTCTTCTAGCTTTATGTGCCACCTCTCTCCTGTCTTTAGTTGAGGAGGTTATGCCACATGTCTTGTCATTTACCAAGTAGGTGGTAACCTCCCACCTTTTATGGGTAGTAGGAGTTAATGCACCTCTTGGATGTATTTTCCCTTAATTTTCTATATATTGAGAACTCTCCTCTCAAGTTCAGCTAGTTCGGCTAGTTTGGTGATTGTTCAGTGAGAGTCACGAGAGTATTCTCAAATTCTCTTGCTTTGTCTCCATTGTTCTCTCATTTCAGATTTCTCTTCATTCTGCTATTTTGATCTTTGATCATTTGTTGAGTGAAGTTGCATGTGATCTCCGATCGACATCAGATCCTGGCTCGATTCTCACTTCTCGAAGAATCTAACATGGTATTAGAGCCTGTTTGTTTGGTTTAGTTCACTTTTATTATATGATTTCTTAAAGAGATTTGAGACTAATCCAAAGCTAGCATTTTCCTCTAATGTGAACAGTTCAAAGGAAAAATAAGCTTTGTATAATCTAGGTTGCATATTTGGTTCTTGTGAGATCTGGGTGATTGCAACTTTCTAGTAATCCTGGAGGCGTTTTCAGTATTTCCATAATGTCCAGAAGGCTTGAGAAAGTCAATATTGGCTTTCGTTTCACCGAAATCGGAGATCGGAGGAGCCAATTGCAAAATAGGGGTTTCAATGTGGTTCTTGGAGGTAGCCATCAAATCGAAGCACTTTCAGCCCAAATGGACCTCGCCATCGTGCTCAGAAGGCCTGAGAACCTAAAGATCGATTGTAAAATCGTCGAAATCAAAGTTTGAAATTTTCCTAGGCAATTTTTTTTCAGCCCGGGTTGTACGAATTTCATACTGTACGACTCTGTAGAATTTTTTTTGACTGTCTTAAATTTGACTGTCAAACGACAATCATAGAACACAAGCTTAAATTTGACGTTCATTTGCCCATCATAAACACTATGTTAAATTTGGCGTTCATCTGTCCGTCATAAATATTGTGTTAAATTTGGCATTCAAACAACCATCGCAGATTTCACTGTCTTAACTCTGACGTCTAAATGACCGTCAACAAGCAGACCCCTCTCCATTTGCATTTTTGATTTGGCGGTCCAATTTCAAACGACTGTAACTTGAGCATACAAACTCCTTTTTCGATGCAATGCTTTTTGATTTTGGGTAGAATTTCGTGCTCTATGCAGTGGTGAACTTGGTTTTTTGATCTGATACTCCAGATTTTTAGAAATTGAAGATTCTCTCAGAATTTGCTGCATAGTTCTCATTTTGAGACCTTCCGAGAGCCATAACTTGTGCAAACAGACTCCATTTTTGGTGCTATTTTTTCCAGATTTCATATTTTTCTGTGTACTCTATGTTGGTTCTCTCAATTTGATCTCATATTGTACTTGAATTTTATTTTCAAATTTTGGGCCATTTTGGGCCTTGTAAGAGTCTGAAAGATCTGATTTTTTGCATTGTAATTGCACTAATTATAAAGTGCCAACATCGTAATTTCTAGGGGGGTCATTTAAGAAACTAGTGATAAGGGGGGGTGTCTAGTGTTCTTTTTCGTATGTTTCGGTCTGCTTTGCAATCTTCTTTTTTGCACTCATTTATGCATCTACACTTCCAATTTTAACTCCATATTACTATTTTGAATGTAAATATAAGATGATAATATATCTAAAAAGACATGGATATCATCGTGTAACAATGGGACTTGAAACTGAACCAAAAGATTATGTAGAAAAGATTAAATGGTTTAATAAATGTGATGAAGCCTTTGGTACTCTCTGCATGTCAGTCTCTCCTGACCTTATTTTTCATATTGAGTTTGCTAAAGCACCAAATGATGTGTGGAGTAAATTGAAAAGCCTCTTTGGAAAGAAGGATGAGTGAAGGGGTCATCAATTGGAGAATGAACTCATAGGGTTAAGTCCTTCAAATTTTGACACCATACGCGACTTCTTCACAAAATTGAAGGCCATTAGATTGTAGTTAGAATGGTGTGGAATCAAGAAGAATGATAAGCAACTGATCTTGAGTATTCTTTCTAAGCTTGGTCCTAACTATTATGTATCTGTTTCTACATTCTATGCTACAAAATGTGCCCTAGGTTCAACCTAGAAAATGCCTTCTCTAGATGAATTTGTTGTAGAGCTCACTAGGGAGTAGGAAAAATTGGTTATAATGGGTACAATTAAACCCTGTAAGTCAAATGCCTTGGTTGTTAATCAGGGCACAAAAGAAAAAAAAGGGTCTAATAAGCAAGATAAGAAACAAAAGAACCAAGGAGAGAAGAAGAAAGATCAGAAATCTACTACTTCAAAAGAAGATAATCAAACCTCTTCATCAAAAGGTGACCAACATAAGAAGGAGAAGGTCAAGTGTTCTTATTCTAAGATGCCTAGCCATGATGAACATAAATGTTTAAAGAAACAAATTGACCACCTTTCTCATCTTCTAGAAAAGAACAATATCAAGGTGCCTGATTCAGTTAAACAAAGTTCATCAGAAGGTTCTTCTAAGGACACAGAGAAAAGTAAGGGGAAAGGATAGGGCAAGGCCCTAGTTGTTGTTGCTTCACAACTAGAGTCTTGGATCATTGACTCGGGTGCTTCAGACCACATGGCCTCATCAGAGGACAATTTTACATCTTTGGAGCCATGTTCTATGCCTACCATATTAATGGGTGATGACACTCCTATTGAAGTGCATGGGAGAGGGTCTGTTGATGTGGGTGAAGGGAAATTTAAGGATGTTCTTTGAGTTCCATCTTTGTCAACTAATCTCCCATCTGTTTATCAAATCACTCACACTGGTTCTGGCAAGCGAGATTTCACTCCAAATACAGTGGTAATCAATGAAATGCATAATGGGTCTACAATTGTTGTGGGAAAAGCAGATCATCAGTCCAAACTATCAGTTTTCTCACTTTGTTCCCAACTCTCCTTCGACAGCCTTACTCACTCATGCAAATGAGGTGAGTTGTTTGTGGCATCAATTATTTGGCCACTTAAACTATCGTTACTTGCAGCAACTCAGTCAATAGGACATGGTTATAGGGTTGCCTTCTATTCAATTTTCTGATGGTGTTTGCCAAGGATGCATTCTTGGTAAGCATCCTAAGGAGAAATATGATAAAGGAAAAGCTTGGAGGGCTACACAACTATTGGAGTTGGTACACAGTGACTTGGCTAGACCATTTCCACAACCATCTTTTAGCAGGGCTAGATATGTCTTGACATTTATTGATGACTTTTTCCAGATACACTTGGGTTTACTTTCTCAAACATAAGTCTGAGGTCTTTGAGCACTTTCAGGATTTCAAAGCTTTTGCAAGGAAACAGTCTAATAAGTTCATCAAGATTTTGCGTACAAACAATGGGGGTGAATATGTTAATCATCAATTTGAACACTTTTGTGCTTCAAAAGGTATGAACATGCATCACACAGTTCCATACAGTCCTCAACAGAATGGTGTCACAGAACACAAGAATAGGTCCTTAAAAGAGATGGATAATTGTATGATTCACTCTAAATATTTGGCACCTCAATACTGGGCAAAGGCTATCAACTGTGTGTGTTACATCCAGAACATATTTCCTCACAAAGTTGTGAAGGGGGTTAACTCCTTTTCAAGCTTGGACTGGTCAGAAAATCATAGTTAAACACTTTAGAGTGTTTGGATCTCTTGCATGGGCCCACATTCTAGCAAAGAAATGCAAGGCTATGGATCTCCAGAGAAAGCCTTGCATATTTTTTGGGTATCCAGATGATGTCAAAGGCTATAGGCTTCTCCATCCTACCACACATGAGTTGTTCATTGAGAGGAGTGTTCATTTTGAGGAGAGCCCTTCGAGTTCTTCTCTTATCACTTCTCCATCCACTATCAGATTGTAGCTCGTGCATCATGATGATAGTTCTTCAAAGGATCTTAATCCTCCTAATCTTGATGAGGAGTCTTCTACCTCCACTTTAGATGGTGACAATGATGATGTGGACTCACATTCTTCTCCTAGTCATCATTCAAAGGGCGATGATTCTCCTCCAGACTCTCCATCCCTTGCACCTCTTTGGGCTCATCAGACATTTGAATCCACAAGTGATTGGGTTGTTGATCCATCATATACTAGAAGAACCAGGTCACAGTTTCAGTAGGCTCCTCATCTCTTCGTTGCTTCAGCTTCTGGTCCACAATCTTTTCGAGAAGCTTCGGGTATTCTTGAGTGGGATGTTGCAATGCAAGAAGAGTTCAATTCCTTAGAGAATCACACATGGGACCTAGTCCCTCTTCCTAAAGGAAGGAAACTTGTTCGATGCAAGTGGATCTATCGGAAAAAATTTATAGCATCGCTTGGTTGCAAAAGGATTCTCCAAGGTTCTCAGGATTGACTACTTTGAGACTTTTGCACCAGTTGCTAAGATGAATTCCATTTGACTTGTCCTTGCTATAGTTGCAGCACATCGATGTGAAGTTCATCAGATGGATGTGAAGAGTGTCTTTCTTCATGGTGACCTTCAAGAGGAAATCTACATGGAACAACCACAGGGGTTTGTCTAGGACCCTTCACTTGTGTGTCGTCTTCAAAAATCTCTCTACGGCCTAAAACAAGCTCCTCGAGCTTGGTATTCCAAGATGGACTCCTTCATTCTGACAGTTGGGTTCACTCAATGCCATTCTGATCCAAACGTCTATATTATGCAACATGATGACACTCTCACATTTTTGGTCCTATATGTCAATGACTTGTTGATCACCGGGAGTCACTCGTCTACCATAAAGGTGGTGAAAACTACTCTACATGATAGATTTTTGATGTTAGACTTGGGAATTTTGCATTATTTCTTGGGGATTGAGATCACTTAGTCATCTTTAGGTATCTTCCTTGGACAACCCAAGTATGCACTTGACATGCTCTCCAGATTTTGCATGGCTTCCTATAAGCCTGCACTGACTCAATTTCTGTCAGGGGTCAAAATTGAGGCTAAGTGTTCTTCACCTTTGGTTGATGGCACTTTATACCGACAACTTGTTGGGAGCCTCATTTATTTGACTCATACGAGACCTGAAATTTCATATGTTTTGGGCATGGTCTCTCGATTCAAGTAGGAGCCACATGAGTTGCATTGGAAAGTAGCTAAGTGGATCCTCCACTACATTAAGGGTACTCACAGTTATGGGATTCACTATGCAATGGGTGTGGATACTGACTTGGTGGGATATACAGATTCAAATTGGGCAGGCAATTCTCAGGATCACAAGTCTACTTCTGGGTATTGCTTCTCTCTTGGTTTCAGTCTAGTTTGTTGGTCGAGCAAGAAGCAGTCTGCAATTTCTCTTCCATCTAAAGGCTGAGTATCGAGGGGCAATTAATGCCACCACTGAGGCTATTTGGCTTCAGAATATTCTCATTGAGTTTGGCATTCCATTCACAAAGCCTATAGTCATCTTTTGTGATAATCAGAGTGCTATACAGATCTCAAGGAATCATGTTCATCCCCAGAGGAAAAAACACATTGAGATACAAATGCACTACATTCGAGAGTTGATTCAGGAAGGCATCATTGATCTTAAGTATTGTTCTACATCAAATTAGACTGCGGACATCTTCACCAAACCCTTCACAGGGAGAAAGTTCCTTCATTTGCGAGCTTTGCTATGGGTGTGACAGGTGTCTACTTTAGGAGGGGCTTCTTAGTCCTTCTTTCTACTCTCTCTACTTTGGGGTATTTTTCTCTCTCTATTTAGGGGGGCTATTCCTCTTATGGGGGGATTCTTCTTTTGGGGGGCATCTCTATGTACATGGGTACCTAAAATGGCCTCATTTTCTGAGACCCATCTTTTCACCCACCTAAGCTACACGTGAGGGGGGGTGTTAGTGTAGGTTTTTTAATTTCATTATGTTAGGGGGTATTTCTTTTTCCTACACATTATTATTTAAGCTTTCTTAGGTTTATTAGATGTGGTAATATGAGGACACGTGGAAAAATACAACTACATGTGTCACTCTCTTCCCACACATGGGTAGTTGAGTTACACATCCTCTTTTGACTTGTTGTGCCACCTCCCATAACCACTATTATGTTTTTACCTGAGTAGTTTATGGGGTAGTTGGGTTTTTCACCCTCTTCTGGATTTATGTGCCACCTCTCTCTTGTCTTCACTTGAGAAGGTTATACCACATGTATTTTCATTTGCCAAGTAGGTGATAGCCTCCCACCTTTTATGGGTAGTAGGAGTTAATGCACCTCTTGGATGTATTTTCCCTTATTTATCTATATATTGAGCACTCTCCTCTCAAGTTCAGCTAGTTTGGCTAGTTCGGTGATTGTTCGGTGAGAGTCACGAGAGTATTCTCAAATTCTCTTGCTTTGTCTCCATTGTTCTCTCATTTCATATTTCTCTTCATTCCGCTATTTTGATCTTCAATCATCTGTTGAGTGAAGTTGCATGTGATCTACGACCGACATCAGATCCTGGCTCAATTCTCGCTTCTCAAAGAATCTAACAAATCTACTCCTAGATAATAGAGCATGGAATCAAGACTTGAATTATTCAACCTATAACTAAAAAATAAAGAGAATCCTATTAGAACTAGAACTCTGTCAAAACAAATTTGTATGAAATTTTACAACCACTTGTCAAAATTCCATGAGTGAAGGAGACCTCTTCTTCAACATTTATTAAATTGGTCATAATAACGCACATCCAATCTTCATTAAGTGTATTTGATCAATGATCACCATGTTCAACTTATCTTGGAGCTTCCCCTATTTCTATGTCCGTTCATCCCTTTTTCTATGTGTTCATCCTACAACTACTGCGCTATGGTTCCTCTTTAGCTGCAAACAAGTTAATTCTTCAAAACATGCATACAAGGATAACTATCACAATTAACTCATAGAATTCCATCAACATTCCATACATATGTTCATATAAACCATATAATACTAATAAATTATAACCATGATTCCATCATCATAATTAAGGTTCAAATATGCATAATGGATATAAAAGGATAGCATAATGTAGGAATATTTTTTGGAGAATATGTTTAAAGGTATCTTGAAACATGTATAAAAAAAATAGAAAATAAGCCATTATCTAGACCTATCAGTGTGAAAGAAGGTTGCTTCCTTCCATATATTGAATAGAGAAAATCAAAGTGAGAGTTGCTTAACTTCTTGAAGGAAAACTACATCTAGCTTCCATTTTAGTAAGGAATAGTTGACTCTAAATTTATGTTGAGGGAGAGATAACCCTCTAACATTCCATGATAATATTTTAAAGTTCATGATGAATCAGTTATATTATTATCATCTTCTTGTGGCATGACTCCAAAGTGATTAGAGAGAGAAACACCATGCTCTAGATGAAGGCGTTCATCCAAAATTTATGAAGGTGACCTTGATATTTTTCGAGAATTAGGAGGTGAAGAAAGAGACGTCCTAATAGGAGGAAAATAGCTTGGGGAGTGAGGTGGGGATTAATCATGAGAAGGATGATGTGGGATGTCAACATGGGGAAAAGGTTCCTTCCTCTTCCTCACAACTCTTCACTCATAAGAAATAACATCCTCTTTATAAGGTGGAGAGTTCCTATTAGGCAACACAAAGGGAGCATGAGGCATGGAGAAAGAAAGAGGGATTGCTTTGAGAGAGAGACCCAAGGAAGGTTTTGGGAATTGAAAAAGGGGGATAATTTTGATTAATAGATTTATTAATTGGAACATAAGGGGATTGGGTAGAGAGAGGCCTATTCTTCCTAATATGACAATCTCGAATAAGATGGCCTTATTGTCAATAAAAGAAACAAGCATTAGGATTGTTCAAATACACTATTGTCTGTTCCAATTCAAAACCAAGTCCAAACAATTTGTAACATACTCATACTACAAGTAAATACTTAGATTTTTACCATAGAAGTAAACTAGCTATTGCACTTTAGGTGTGCAATGGGGTACGCCGAAGAGGTGTGGAAGGTCAATTCGGAAAAAAGGTCTATTTTTTTGGTACATTTGTTCATTACATGAATATGGAGCACTTTGACACTTTTTGGTCTTAATGGTTGTCATGGAGAGCACACTCTATAAAGTTGGCCAAGTGGAATGACAAATTTTCTTTCTCTTTCTCTTAGTTTCATAATCACAGATAGGAATACCTCCAATCAATATGAATTCAACTTAGTCAACGAAGATTGATCTTGAGATATTATATATTCATCTATATCACAACGAGTACCTTGTGTTAATTAATATGGTGTCGATTGAATCATTTGTGTCAACATTATTACTATGGCCCTCTACTGTTTCATCGAGCAACTTGTTGCTCATTATTTTCCTACAATGGGAATGATATGTTCCATGTATCTTTTTTCTCAGGTTGATGAAGCCCTAGATTTACAAGGCCTTTAATCATTCAAGAAATCCATATCCAAAGACCTCATGAATGCTCTGGTTGAAATATATCTCTCATGCTCTATTTTCCCTCTCTTTGATTCACCTCTCTCTCTCTCTCCCTCTCTCTCTCTCTATTACATTGCAATCAAACATGAAAATTAGTGGGTTGTCTACATGATATTTTTTAATTAAGCATTATATTTTATTTATATTAGATATATTATATGCTTAATATTTATGTCTCTTATATATCGGGAAGCGCAACCAAGACGGAGACCTAACCAGAAACATAAACCCAACATCCACAAGCAAAAAAGGAATGGAGGATACAATGGCAATAGACTGAAACATCCGCGTTAGTTTGAAGACCTAAACCAAAGGCAAAACCCTAAAAATTTGGCAGTGGGAGAATTAATGAAGATAGATTTGTCTCAGCAAGTCAACAATGATGTTGAAATTTTAAAGGATTTCGACTTTATTTGCCGCTTCATTGGCGGTACCCTAGATAGGGTTTCAATCCGGAAATGGATCATGGAAGAATGGCAAACATAAGTTCTTCTCAAATTCCTCCCCAAAAATTTCTTCGTAGTAGTTTTTGCAGACCTGGAAACGCGCAATCATGTTTCGGATGGTGGGATTTGGCACATGAATAAACTACCCTTGTTTATGCAACCGTGGTGTCAAAATTTTGACCCCACCAAAACCCAGCCCTACGATCATCCAACCTAGATTCAGTTTTATAATCTCCTATTCGAATAATGGAACGACGAATGCTTAGAAAAGATCGATCGATCCCTGGGCACCCTGGTTGATATAGACATGGATATAATAGATGGAGATCTATACAAATATGCCAGGATACAAATCATGACAATCAACCCTATCCCCCAGTCAATTCAATTAATGGTTGAAGGAAGAATTTGGGTTCAGGGTATTGAGGTAGAAGAGGACAAAAAATTATGCCTTAAATGCAGCTCCAGGAATCATCGCGAGTCAAAATGTAGAACTAAGACAGGACCAAGGAATAAGCATGAGGAGAATAGGGCGAAGGTGTATCCTTCCGAGCTACAGATTGTCCCCTTTGCCACAAAATCCCAGTTGACAGAACCAAAAGCACTCAGTACCAAAACCCAAAAAGCATCCCCAGATAGTAATCAAGAATCATGCCAATCAAAACAAGTGGAATGCGAGCTACAGAAGGTGGAAACTTCCAACCAAAACAAATCTATAACGCCTACTCCGGAATAGCTGGGGCGGGAAGTGGTTGCCTCAGAAACTGATATATCAGATTCAGAGAAGTTTTTGGGGGATGAGGTCGATATAAGGTCGGAGCGGTATATAACGCAAACTGCAGCAAAATACTTGGGCATGGGTAAAATCGACAAAAAAGCAAAAGCCAGAGGTAGGAAATCCTTTAAAAAACTAAGGGAAGAAGAAGCAGAAGCCAAAAATTATCCGAGCATCAAGAACTTTTTAAGTACCAAGGAGGGCAAATCCTTCCTTGGGAATCAATGAAGATAACCACCTGGAATGTCAGGGGCTTGAAAGCTCCTGACAAGCGACGTCTTGTTAGACATCATCTACAAACATGTAAGAGCGACTTAATACTACTACAAGAAACCAAACTTTCTCAATCCGAATGGGGAACTTTTTTGCAATTTATCCGTTCATGGAAAGGTCATTTCCAGGACTCAGTTGGCACTGCAGGTGGAATAGGACTGATGTGGAAAGAAGCAAAAGTATCGGTTAAAATACAAGTATCAAACACAAATTGGTTGGTGGCAGAAGTATACAACATGAGACTCAATATCAACTTCACACTCCTTAATATTTACGGCCCGATCCGAACAAAGGAGAAATTTAGGTTTTGGAACGAGGTCTCAGAATTCCTAAGTAATCACAAAGGGGCAAGCCTCGTTATTGGAGGCGATTTCAACGAAGTTCTGGATCTTTCAGAGAAGAGGTGGGGGGTTAGGACAGAATCTCAAACACTCATTGACTTCAGGGAATTCGTGGCTAACTCAGGTCTAGAAGATTGTCAGATAGTAAACGGGGTCTACACTTGGACCAACAGGCGTAAGGACTTCACGACAATCTCAGAAAGACTTGATAGGTTCTTAATATCCCCTGGTTGGCACCAACAATGCCCAGTAATCGAGGCACATATCTTGCCTGTATCTATCTCAGACCATTTTCCTGTCGAAATCAATCTGTGTCAAAGTTTGGAACAAATTAAATCATCTTTCAGATTCCTGAATATGTGGTGGCGAGATGAAGGACTTCAAACCCTGGTCAAAAAATGGTGGAATGAGGTTAAAGTAGGGGGCTCGAACAACTTTAGATTCACAAAGAAACTGTAGTTCTTAAAATCTAAGTTGAAAATTTGGAATGAAAAGAAATTTATGAACATATTCACTGAAAAGGCCAGGATAGAATATGAACTAGCAGCGTTGAATGAGAAGGTGATTAAGGATGGGATGAGGAATGAGGAATTCCAAAAAGAAAAAGTGCTTAAATCCGAGCTGGCAGAAGCGTTGAAACGTGAGGAGATTTATTGGCGGGACAAATCAAGAGAGGTTTGGCTCAAAGATGGTGATTCCAACTCAAAAAAATTTCATGCTTCAGTCCTAGCACGAAGGGCCGCAAACAAAATTGAACACATCAAGTCCCAAGATGGATCCCGGAAGCAGGGCAGTAAGGAAGTAAGCGAAGCTGCGGTCGATTTTTTTCAAAACCTCTTGGGTGCACAAATGGGTGGTAACAATGATCGAAGCATTTTAGATACAATGGAAAGGAGAGTAGGTAGAGAAGATAATGAAATGCTTTGTCAGCCGATCTCTGTAGATGAAGTCAAGACCACTCTATTCCAACTACACCTTGACAAGGCCCCAGGGCCGGACGATTTCCCGGCCAGTTTTTACCAGAAATGTTAAAGTTTTCTTGGAAAAGAACTTTGGGAAGTGGTGGAAGACTTCAGAAAGTCAAAAAGATTTGTTAAAGATCTGAATAACATGGTCATAGCTCTCATCCCCAAAAAAGCTGAATGTAAATCGTTTAGCGACTATAGACCCATTTCCCTTTGCAACACTGTCTATAAAGTAATCACCAAAGTCTTAGCAAACAGGTTGAAAAGCATTCTGGGGAAAATCATCTCACTAGAGCAAAATGGATTTGTCCCGGGGAGGGAAATTACTAATTGTATCTTGCTAAATAGTGAGGTGATTCATTCTCTTAAAACTTATCATTTGGGAGGAATGGTAATCAAATTGGATGTAAGCAAGGCCTATGCCAAAGTAATTTGGGATTTCTTGCTTAAAACATTGGAACGAATGGGTTTTAGCGAACATTGGTGCTCTCTGATCCGACATTGCATATCAACTGTAAGATCTTCAGTGCTGGTAAATGGTTCCTTACACGGTTTCTTTGCTGCCACCAATGGCCTTCGTCAAGGGGACCCACTTTCACCAGCACTTTTTGCGATCATGGCTGAAACATTAGGGTGTGCCATTAGGCGGAGAGTACAACAAGGAGAGTGGACCGGGATAATAGTTGCCGCAAATGTGGAAAGAGTAACTCACTCCCAATTCATAGATGACACCACACTATTCGGAGAGACAAGCATCCACAAAGCAAAATGCATAAAAGCAACACTAAAGGAGTACGAGGAACAGTCAGGACAAAAAATGAACAAAGAAAAATCTAGAATATATTTCTTTAATACCAATTTTTCGGTACAGCAGACAATATCCAATATTCTTGGCTACCAATCAGAAAAGCTCCCGGCTAGGTTTCTAGGGATTCAAGTTACAACAAGAACATGTAGATCCAAGCATTGGGAAGCAGTGGTAAGCAACTGTAAAAACAGGGCGCTATCTTGGAAAAACAATTGGTTAACATTAGCAGGTCGAATAACTATGGCAAAAGCTGTCCTATCAGCCATCCCAATTTTCACAATGGCATGCTATGAAGCTCCCAAAAAGGTCGAGGAAGAATTTGAAAAAATCTTGAAAAGATTCTTATGGGAAGGCTCCAAAGGCCAAAAAAAGATACCTTTGATCGGTTGGGATTTGGCAAGCAAACCGAAAAACGAAGGGGGGGCAGGTCTAAGGAAAATCGATTTTCAAAACTTAGCACTTGGAGCCAAGCTAGTGTGGAAAATGTACAGACAACTAGACAAGTTATGGTGCCGCATTCTTCAGAACAAGTATCTAGACAATCCTTCATCCTCAAGGATCTTGACAATTGACAATCTCCAGGGTGGCTCGGCGATTTGGAAGTTTATTAAAAAATGTCGTCCACTGATCACGAATCATATCTCATGGAAAATTGGAAACGGGAAAACGGCCAGGTTCTGGACTGATTCCTGGAATGGATATAGGAGCCTTTCTGACTTATTCGACCTGGACCAACATATTGAGAGATTAGAATTTGAATGTGGCAGTGTAGTGATCAATTACATTGAAATCCAGAGTGAGGTCAGTGGGGGGAGAGCAACCTGGAAAAATCTATCCCATTTACCCCTTTCTCAAAGGATTGTGGCATCCATAATGGAGGAACTAAACAATCGCATTGTATGCACATCCAATGTGGAGGATAATATTATTTGGTGTGGTGCGAAATCAAGAGAGTACTCTGCTAAAAGTGGATACTAGTTGCAAATAGAAATTGGAGCCAGAATAGACTGGCTGGCGACCCTCTGTTGGAATCATCTATGCTACCCAAAGCAGGTGCGTTTTTATGGGTGGCAAGCAACCACCGGTGCCTTACCTCAGATAGACTGAAGAAAATTGGACTTGCTGGCCCATCCCGGTGCACAATGTGTTATTCCGTAGAGGAGGACATTGACCACCTCTTCTTATCATGCCCATTAGCAATAGGATGTTGGAATTAGCTTCAAAATTCTTTCCAAATTGAGGGGCCAAGACAAGAAAAATTACGCGAATTTTTGAATTCATGGCAAATAGGCAATAAAAACAGTTATTGGCATAGCTTGCGTGTTTCAGCTCCCTCGATGGTGGTATGGCACCTTTGGAAAGAACAGAATAGGCGAATTTTTAAAGGAGAAGCTCTTTGTAGTGAGCATCTGATAGAAAAAATTAAGGAAGCTCTAATTAAAGTGGCCAATAATAGGACTTTAATAAGAACCAAATCAAAATTTACAAAGTGGGATGAAGACATTCAAAAGGAATGGATCAAACTCAAACACCCCAAGGAACTACCCATCGAAAAGAAGAAAGTAGATAGGAAATTGGTGTCTTGGAAGTGCCCGGAAGATCTTCCTTATAAGATGAACTTCGACGGAGCGGCCAAGGGTAATCCAGGCAGGGCAGGGGCTAGTAGCATCATCAGGGATCAGGTCGAGCAATGTGTGTGGGCAGCGTCAAAAAACATTGGAATATGCACAAATAACATCGTGGAACTAGAAGCCTTAACTTTGGGTTTACAAACTTGCATTCAAAAAGGTATCAGCTCAGTGGAAATTGAAGGTGACTCCCAGATATGCATTGAGGCAGTCATCAATGGTTGCTCCCCAAACTGGAAAATCAACTGTTGGGTAGATCAAATCAAATCTTTACTGGTCAAACTCGATAATTATAAAATCGGTTATGTCTATAGAGAAGCAAACAAGGCGGCGGACTGCCTAGCAAATTCCAGAGTAGGACAATCAAGTAAACATATCATAGACTCCAACCCTGACACCTGGGAAGGGCTGAGAAACATTGTCAAGGTTGATGCGACAAGTAAGGAAGCACAAGACCAATAAGGCACGGGATTGTACCAATCCTCGTCAGTCGATGGTTTGATGGTTCGTTTCGACGACCCAACTAGGTACAGTGGCAGTATCGGGGGATGTGTGCAATCACTGTGGGAAAGGCAATCCATTCCATCACGGGACCCTGTAACAAGGCAATAACGTTTGCAAGCATGCTTCCGTATATTTATTCGCTACACCAGGTACCAGACCCAAAATGGATTATCAAGTTGAGTTGGTGATCTGTCCCTAGGGATCTAGAAATTGTTTGAATCATAGGGCTAACATTTCACAAATTTTGCCACCAGAATATGCGAATGGCTATTAATAGCCGAACAGTCCAAGCTTACTAACAAAAGCTCCAAATTTGGCAAAGGGAGTATGGTGTTCATATTTGGCGTCGATTGTCACTGCACCAAAGAGCCTTCAATGGCACAGTGTAGGAGGCTGTTTAACATACCGGATCTAGCCACAAGAAATGCAGTTGTAAATCTCGTCTCAACGACTCTTTCCCTTGACCAACACTGGTGCGACGACAAGATCTACAAGCTAGTTCTCTGTGCTCTGGTGGACATCACCGAAGCCAAGGAAGTTGCAGTAGAACGGCTGGACAGGTTCGTGGAAATCGGCAATGCCTTGGCTGTAGCCGATGCTACTCTGAATCTCCAAGACGGAGTGTGGGTCAGCTGCCTCAAGAACTACTTCGATCCAGAAATTCTGGGTTTCGATTCAAATGACTCCAGATCGGTCGAGGAAGAAGATGTGGCAAGCGAGGATGAAATCGCTGAGGATGAAGGTCGGGCTCGTCAACTGGCCGCGGAGGAATTCTGCATCAATGCATGGGAAGTATTCAAGGTCGGGGTCAAAAATGCTGATATGACTGCCTTTACGAATTTCATGTGCTCAGACCTGGTGTGGCTCAACGAGGCCCGTCTTCAAAGGCTAATACGGATTGGGGACATCCTGGCGGCCATCTTTAGGCTCTTAGAATAATTCTAGGTTGATATTTCAAATCAAAGCTATGTAATCGGGAGTTACCCCCTTTTTTTCTTTGGTAACACTCATCTATAAAATATATATATATATATATATATATATATATTATTACATCTAGATATAATTTAAGATATACTATATGTAAGTTTTTTTACATATAATACTAATTAAAATATTTAATATATTATATGTTTAATATTTGTTAAATGTATTATTTAAAAGTATATTGAATTTATTAAAAATAAATATAGATTTATTTATATAATAATGTAATATTAAATATAAATATTCTATATATTATGTATTTTATAAAAAGTGGTAATTAAATATAAACATAATATATAATTAATATGTGAAATATTTTTTAATTTATTAAAAAATATATTATAAATTATAAAATATTATATAAAAATATATTATATTGATAAGTAGGAGGTTTCTTCCACAGCGTGTCAAATTATGATATTGCTATTAGGATTCAACCGTGTAGTTTTCGAGTCAAACTCATTGACCCATGATTCATGAGTAGTGGTTCACAAGAACCCATCTCTCATGATAATGAATGGTCCACTTAGCACTCATTGCATCTAGGTGATGCTCACAGACGTGAAGCATTGGTCCATCTTGGGAGGTCACCCATCCCAGCACTGCTCCAGCTCAAGCGCGCTTAACCACAAAGTTTCCCCCAAGGTTAAGCCCACTTAGCTTGCTACCCCATTTGCAAAACCTTCAACAAGTGTTGTGCCTTATGAACCATTGATTATAGAGCCCCTTTAGCTCATCAATTGATAAGTAGAAGGTTTCTTCCACAACGTGTCAAATTATGATATTGCTATCAGGATTCAACTGTGTAGTTTTCGAGTCAAACTCATTGACCCATGATTCATGAGTAGTGGTTCACAAGAACCCATCTCTCATTATGAAGGTTTTGCAAATGGGGTAGCAAGCTAAGTGCTTAACCTTGGGGGAAACTTTGTGGTTAAGCGTGCTTGAGTTGGAGCAGTATTGGGATGGGTGACCTCCCGGGACGGACCAATGCTTCACCTCTGTGAGCATCACCTAGATGCAATGAGTGCTAAGTGGACCATTCATTATCATGAAGATGATTCTTAATAATTCCATGGTTGAATCTGTCTTTAACTATCTGAAAGGCTGACTGCAATTGTCAGTGATGAGCTAAAGGGGCTCTATAATCAATGGTTCATAAGGCACAACACTTATTGGGAGTTTTGCAAATGGGGTAACAAGCTAAGTGGGCTTAACCTTGGGGGAAATCCCGTGGTTAAGCGCGCTTGAGTTGGAGCAGTACTGGGATGGGTGACCTCCCGGGACGGACCAATGCTTCACCTCTGTGAGCATCACCTAGATGCGATGAGTGCTAAGTGGACCATTCATTATCATGAGAGATGGGTTCTTGTGAACCACTACTCATGAATCATGGGTCAATGAGTTTGACTCGAAAACTACACGGTTGAATCCTGATAGCAATATCATAATTTGACACGTTGTGGAAGATTATATTTATAGTTAATAATTTCTAATACATAAAAATAGCTAAAATTTAAATATTTATAATTAAAAAACTTGTGCATTAAATGCACAAAATGAGCGAAGTTTGCTGTAAAATAATTTTTAAATCCATGTTTTCATTTAAATGCCTCTGCTGCTCCCATTTTCATTCAAACACCCCGAGTGCTTGTAAAGGGAAAGTTTGGGTGGAGATCTTACGAGAAAACGGAAATAAAAAAATAAAAAAATTATACATAGGGTAAAGGATGCCGTAATGTTAAATCCTAAATGTGCTCATTATTAGGATCTTGGCCGTAATTTTCATTTTAATAAACATACTCTAAAACCCTCGTCGAAACTTTATTTTCAAGCTACAAAAATGCATGCGTTGATCATCAAACTTAACCAGTTTGTTTCATAGAGGGAACCATTCGGCATAAATATCGGCGAAAAGAATCAATGCTCAACAATGTTTCAAAGAGGGAACCTTATTTTCAAGTTGCACTCGCCAAAAATACCAGCGAGGAAGCGTTTGGAGGAGCAGAAACTGATAGCGGTGGGGAAAGCAGCAAAAACGGCAAAAAACAGTCGGAGAAATGGCGAAAAACAGCCGAAAAATGGCAAAAAATGATGGACGGTTGAAATTCATTTCACTATCAACCAGGGTCTCTCATTTTCTAAATCATCTATCAATTGATCTTATTTACTACACAAATGTGTGTGCAATGGGTACGCCGAAGAGATCTATTTTGAAAAGAGCAAAGGAAATAGAGTTCGAGTTAGCAAGATGTTTATGGCAATAGAGAAACTGTTTTATGAAACTATGAGAGGAAAAACCGCTTCAAATATGGACAACATTAGCACTCAGAAAATTCACTACCAACAAAGAACTTAAACTACCAAGTCCAACAAATCTCAAATGGATAAATTTAGCATCAGCTGGATATAAAATGGACACAGTTGAGAAATAACAAAGAACTTAAACAAATCTAAATGTAATTCTGTCTATGAAGTTTTACTCTCAATTATGAAGATAATCAAACTCCATTACCAACAGGCTCATGTTTAATATTATGTTACTACTGTCATGTAAACATTCATCATCAAGCTTGGCCTCTCCTTGATGTTCTGGAAGAATACTATGTTACATGAGTCCACTTGACAAGATGTAAAATAGAAGACTATTCTGCGTGTGGAAACATATATATGCAGACAAAGTAAGTTTGGTATGGGCAAAGAGAGCTGTAAAATTCCTATTTGATCATGCAAACCTAGTTCATTTTGTTGAGGTTGTGTGTATGTCTCAAGTGGCCATATTGTGATTGACAATGACAGTAGTGAATGAGTCTTGCTGGCTTTCTATCTCTCATACTGTATAAAGCTTGGTTCTGTATCTGTCAACAAAGTTTTTGTAGTTAAAGGTATACACCGAATGGAAAATCTAGAGTATCGATTCCTCTGGTTTTGTGTATAAATCTTATCTCTGGTGGGCTAGTCTTGATGTTGTTTGAAACTCACTGGCTCCAATATTAGTTATTATAATTGAGACCTCTTCTAAAGAAATTAACTATATTTCATTCTTTAAATAAATGGTTTGTTTTGCAGTCACCACTTTCCCTATCTATCTAAAGAAACATGTAATATTTTTCCAAATTGTTGCTCAAATATTATAGTTCTTAATGTTGTTTTTATAATTTACATTTGTGTCGAATAGTGATACCAAAATCAGACTCAACACAAATTACAAAGACTGATTTTTGGCTTACGTTGACTTAGCACAGACAACATATACTCAACAATTTTAGGAAAAACATTATATATTTGATATTTTGAAAAAACATGACAAACAGAAATATTGGCCTTCGTAATTTGAAACTTGCATGATCAGGCCAAGATTTATGTTGTATCATTGGCCTGTGCATTTAAGTCTACAGTCTATTAAATTAGATGGCTGATAGAAGTGGTAAGAATATACATTTTATCATGATTCTATTTATTTTGAATATAGAGACAACTACACATGTGGTTGAAGTTTGGTGGCTCACATAATATGTGTATTTAAATTGGTCTACATATAGTAATAATACATCACTCAAAATAATTAAAAAAAAAAAATCATTTATAAATGTGTATTTGACTTGGTTTTGGATACTTAACAAAGGTTCATGTATATATAAGCATGTGTGTGTGCACATATATACATACATCGTATCTATGTGTGTGTGTGTTTGTCTACATATATTTATATATGTGTGTATACATATACATGCATACATATATACATATATGTGAAAGGAAGCTAAGGCAGCAGTTTAGACTCTTAAGTTACAGACCAACGGTGATGATCTATTTGATGAGGAGTTACATTCAAACAGGCGCAAGTTCCTTGAGTGGAGTAGCATGACGAAATATAGCCCAATGAGAGTCAAATAATACACCAGTTATAATAGTGTAATTGTAGGAGAAAAATACCCCAGCTAAAGAAAGGCAACTCAACTCATAGAACTTTATAAGGTAAATAAAACAAGAGGAGGTAAATCAGAAGCAATTAAATCCCTACCCATGTAATCTATGTATGAGTAAATATAGTCCAAGCTGATGAAAAAGCAAGAGATTAGTGTCCAAGACCGGCAATGTCACATATGTGTAGCAGCTCTTTTGCTGGGGGAACCATTATTTCCAGCAAAGCTTGCTCATGTCTAATGATACACCTTCTAGTATGAAAAATCCATCCCTTGAACTGTAAATGTCTAGGTTTAGAGTGTAAAAACATCTGAGATATCTACAAGGGGTAATGGAGATGCTAAGAAAGAAAAGATGTTCATAAATCTGAAAAAGTGTTCTTTCTTAAAGGACAAGTTTGTATATTCAGGTTTTCTCTTTTCCAAATATGGAGTAGAGATTGATGCTAAGAAAGTTAAATCCATCTTTGAATGGGCCATGCCTAAGAACTCTACGAAGGTGAAAAGTTTCTACTGCTTGGTGAATTACTACAGAAAATTTGTTGGAAATATCAGTAGGGTTAAGTGCAGGCATGAAAAACTCTTTTAAGGGAAAATGGTTATGGACAACTGCATCCCAAGAAGCTTTGAAATGGTGAAGAAAAATGTTATGAAAGCGCCTGTGCTAGTGTTGCATATTTTAACAAACTGTTTCGAGTGGAGTGTGATGCTGGTGGGATTGCTATTGGAGTTGTCTTGAGCGAGGAGGTTAGACCAGTTGCATATTTCAGAGAGGAGCAAATGAGTGAGGAAGAATTCGGTTTATGATCAAGAATTCTATGCTACCATTCAAGCTTTAAGGCATTAGATACATTACCTACTTCCAAACAAATATGTAGAGACAATTGCATTTGATCGAGTGGAAGCATCAGTAGCAAATTCGGTTGAAGCAGTTGAACCCACCACTAGTCTGGGGAACCATACCCCCCACCCGAGTGATAATCCCTCCCCAATCTCAATCCCTCCCCTCCGGTGGAAGGATATAGAATAGCCGCCACAAACCCAATTCGTCTTGCCCTAACACCCCGAGCATCTCTCGTGATAAAGCCGAGATCTACTCTCCCCAATATAGATGTAGGCTCCCCCAATATAGAGTAGGGCTACCATGCTTTGAAGTTCATAAACTCACAACCAAAGCTAAATCAGAGGCATGCTAAGCAGGTGGAGTATCTTCATGGGTATATATTTGTGCTCAAACAAATCTAGATAAACAAATCAAGTAGCTGATGCCTTGAGTGGGAGAGCTTTGCTCACTATTAAGGACAAACTGGTTATCAGGTTTGAAGGAATCAAGGAGCTCTGTATTCCTCAAAGAGATGCATAGTTGAAGTTTAGGCAGTCACTTTGGCTGAGATAAAACTCAAGCAATAATGAACCAAAGATATCATATTAAAGAACAATGTTCTTCTATTTGTAAAAACGTGTAGGATGATTTGTCAAGTGGCTAAGGGTGGCCATATAAATATAGGATTGTATACTCTTTTGTCAACACCAAATATGCCATGAGAAGACATAACAATGCACTTTGTATTTGGATTTCCTTGTACTCAAAGAGGTTTTGGTTCTATTTTTGTTGTTATTGATCACTTTTCTAAGATGGTCCATTTTATGCTCTATATAGAATACCAGTAATGTAAGTAAGACAACCAAAATCTTTTGAAAATAGTAGTGAGATTGCATGGACTAAAGTTTTGTGTTGTGTTTTGTAATACTTTGTGGAAAATGCTTGCTACAAGATGGTAGTTTGATTCAACTTATCTCCTTCAAAATAGATGGGCAGCCTGAAGTTGTGAACAGGTGATTGCGAAATTTACTGAGATGTATAACAAGAGATAAAGCAAAGCAGTGGCATCTAGTGTTTCCTCAACTGAATTTGTCTACAATGAGTCCGTCAATAGAAGTATACATTACACTCGATTTCATATCATGAATAGGATAGAGTGCTAAGGGGGTTATAGATCTTGCTATTATGCCAATTGAAGAAAGAAGCAGTGATTAATCCAGAGGCCTTTACTGAATAGATACAACAACTTCATCAGGCAGTTAGAGAACAGCTTGAAAGGGGTATCTAGAGATGTAGATGCTACTATGACATTCAAGACATTCAAGAAGGGGGTTGGGTTATGGTGCATTTAAGAAAAGATCGATTTCCTAGGGAGGAAATATAATGAGTTGAAATATTAAAGATTGGACCTTGCAGGGTTATGACAGTGCATAGAAAATTGAATTACTAGATCGACTACACATTTCTCCAAATTTAAATATTTCTGATTTGTATTCCAGTTATGAAGATAATAAGGAACATGAAACAAGACAATGAAGCAGTTGCATGGCAACAACAATTGCCAAAGAGAAAACACGTGCAAATTGAGAAAGTCTTAAACATGAAAGTGCTTCACCTTGGAAAACATTGTGTCGAACTATATTTGATCAAACGGAAAGGAAATCTAAAGAGGAAAGTACATGGATTTCATAAGGAATATGAACGGTTGATTGACCTCAACAATAGAACTTAACTTTTCGAACCTAGGAAGAACGATGCAGGGTATGGAACCATCTATAGCAAAAATAATAAATTTAGAAAAGACTTAACGACATACAAGGAGTTCTTTTTAATTTCAAGGTCCCCATAGAGGGGCAGTTATAAATTTAATGCAGTCTTTAACAAGGTTCCCAAATTTGGTTTTCCTTTACTTTAGTCCATGTAAAAAATGTAGCTAACATGGGAAAAAAGTAAATGTGTGTCGTTGGTCTCTGTGTGTAATGAATATATTAGGAAGCATGAGAGCAACAGTAGATAGAAAAAAGAGAATTAGAAATCGCTAAGGGTTGAGGAAGTGATAGGAAATATTATGTTGGTAGCTTCTTTGTAATTTTTCCAAAAATGTATATGAATTGAATTTTCAATAGAAAGTAAGTTGTTCCAAACTGCAAGTTCTCACCTGTTTGCAGGTTTTGCTCAGCTTGGATCCTTTAGAGTTCTATTTGACTGCAAAATTTTCTCTCTATTTCCTTTTTTTTCTTTTGGGAAGTGCATCTTGCACAAATTATAAAAGTTTGAAACTATGCTTCCTCATCATTTTCCAATTCAATTGCTTGGGACTCCAAATCTAATCTTCTTTTTTTTGAAAGTGCCTCTGTGTGCAGATTACAAAGGTTTAAAGCTAAGTTTCTGGTTCAAGCTCAAGTACATCGGTATGGAAAAACAAATTCAGGGGTTGGATACATTTTGGCTACAACCATATAAACTTCATTCCTCCTATCAACAACCACCCTATGAAATAGCAGGGGAAAACTTCTTCACTATTGGAGTATGTAGTGTCATAAATTGCATACCCTTGCAATTTCAAACTATGTTTCATGTCCACTTTGATGTTCACAGCCCTTGCATTAGCCTATTTCCTACTCAAGGTGCTCAGGCCTTCTTTTTTAGGCTCACTTCTTCATATCACTTGTGTGTTTACCTTATGTTTTCCTTGTCTCCTGTCATTTTTTAGCATAAATTGTCTGGACTCTAGCACCTAGCACAGACGTCCACATGTAACGTTGGCATCCCATGACAATTTGATGTTTGAAAGCCATTTTTGAGCATTTCTCCACCTATCACCTTCCCAGGTCAGTGGAAACAACTTGAGATTCTTCTTAATGGCTCGTCGACAACCTTCTCTTCCCTCCTCTTCTCATTTTGAAACTAATTTTTCATTTGGAAACTTTCTCTCTTGCTTTCTCTGTCTCTTGGCTCTCACAACACTCAAGTTTTACACAGCACTATCACACAGCTCTCTCAAGCTATTTTATAGCATTCCTCTAGCTCTCTTTCTCTCTCTTTGGCTTCCTCAAGCCTTGCAAGTAATATCACCTTTGTTTTCATTGTTATCACAAAAAAAAAAAAATTCTTTGTGCCCCTGAGCACCTTGGGATTATCACGTCCCTTCAATATCTCATTTTAATCACTGTTCTTATTTCTAGATGCACTTAGAATAAGAACACATTATTTTCTATCTATCTTGGCTATTCGTAGAGGTCAAAAGACCAAAATGGTGGTTTGACTAAGGCAAGCCCCTTAAGAGGCCCAAACATTTCTTTCGTCTTGCTGAGTTTGCAGGTTAGGTGGATTCTGGAAGTTGAGTCGTGCATTCTAAAATTTTCTACTCATGGTTGTGTCAAACAACAGCACAACGCGCTGGTGTCCTTGACTGAGATTTCCAACTTTCTATCCCAAGCTCTATGTTATTCCTATTTTTTCTTTCTGTAATTAATAAGTTATAATTATTTTTCTGTTTTCATATATTTCTACCAATTCATTCTCTTGAAGAATTTTAGATTAGTTAATTTGATCTAAGTGTAATTAGTGAAATTTACTCTCAAAGGAACCAAGGTTTCTTTTTTTTAATAGTCAAATTTCCTACATTATAGAATATAGGTCAACAAGGGCTATGGAACATACAAAAATCATAAATATATACATGTTTTAGCCCGAACACAAAAATTAAGTTCAGATAACCACTTAAAATACATATAATAAATAGAACAACCATAAAAATGTATCACATATAGAATACAAAGTCTTCAACTATCATTAGGCTCACAGAGAAAGCTCAGAATCTAAGAATGCAAAAGTTTCATATAGATTGTACATTAAAGACCAAGATCTAAAGTTCTGAGAAGTATTAGAATGCAGTAATAATTCTTAAGAAGAAACAAGTGATCTGCAAGCTATGAAGATTGTTGCCTAGCATATGAGGTATAGGGCTTGTAATGAACTTCAATGAGTTGCAGAATTTGAAAGATTGAAGGTCCGCTGAAGGGTGCTTGGTTTAACGACAAAGTTGTGTTGTAGGCACCTATATGGTGTTGAGTTCAAATCTCCTCAATAAAAAAAAGAAAAGAAGATTGAAGGTCCATTCAAATTCACAGGAAGAGATAAATGAAGTTTGAAACCAAATGCAACTAAAAGTGTTTTCATGCCTACCATCCCTGTAAGTTATACAGTCAAGAAAATGAGATGCAGTTACTGAGGCTGCAACTTGCTCAGATAGAGATCAAGGAGAGTTTTAACAAGATCCACAAAAAACAGAGCCAAATGGCCATTGTTAGGCATCACTTAAATGACATCAGACATATTATCATCTGGAACACATGAATTGAAAAAGACAACCTGAAATGGAAAATGCAGTTACAATATTTACTATGGAAAACCCATGGATTTTCTGTAATTACATTCTAGGTTTTGCATTTTCTGCCTGGATTTACCCAAGTACGTCCATGGAGTTACCCAAATGAACTCATCCTGCAAATGCACAACACTTTATGAACCCACAACAAACCGAACCCAAACCTGAAATGAATCATACCCAAATCTAGGGCTACAGGTGAGCGAACAGGTAACAGGTTTAAAGGTGTGTAGTCCATCAATTTCCAACTTATATGCATGCGAATCCTAATCTGGCTGTCAGACATGTTGTTTTCCAAGTTATTCACTCGGAGCTCCTAACCTAGATGTAATACGAATTCATAATTATTTTGCTTGGGGTTCCTAATCTGGCTTTGATACGTACAATCTATTATAAAGTTTATTACTGCTAAAGTTTACAACGTAGACCAATCATTTTTTCCTTTCTTTACCGCTTCTCAATTCCCTGAGGAAATGTTTCCATCTCCAAACCAGGGCCATTGAGTAAAAACCAAAGAATTTGAACTAGTACACAAAAGAATGAAGGAATGAAAGAATATTCTTAAGTCGAAGAAATTAAAATCTAAGCTGAATAAACATGTGAAATCGAACCCTTCTCATCGTTCTCCTTGTCATTAGAAAACCACCATACTTTGACGCTGTCGTCCACACTACCGGCATACACAAAAAACCCGACGGCCACATCAGTAGATCCAACAATGCACTTCACGGGACCTTGCTGCCCTTTCAGAACCGCAACCTGGGAATGCTCAAAGCTCCCTTTGGAAAACCCTTCCCTTCTCCACACGTGCACAGTCTTATTAGCAGATCCGCTGCACATAAATTCTCCCATAGTACAAAAACGACAAAAAATAGTTAAAAAAACGGTGAAAAAAATTTGAAAAATGATGGACGCTTGAGATTCATTTCACTGTCAACCAGGGTCTTTCATTGCTTTTCAATCATTGAAGGAGAAAATGAATTTGGAAAGTTCATATAGAGACACGTCTTCAGCGTAATAAATATATACTTAATAATAAGAGAAAAAAAATTCACTTTCAAATATCTTTTGTCAAACATGATCATCATATAAATGAATAATACAACTTTTAAACTTGAATTATATTAATTTCAATTTGAGAAATAAGATAAAAATTTTCAATTACAAATCATATTTGAGATACTTTTTAAGAATACAAGTTTACAAAATACAATATATGATACAAGTTCAAGTCTTCCATATCTGGAAATTTTCTTCTATTTAACAAGCCTCAATGTTGTCTTTTGCAAGAGGGAGAGCATCACTTGAACATTTTACCTCCAACCACAAATCGATAGTCCCTACACACCTTCCAACTGGAAACTTGGCCCTACCCTTCACAAAGAGTATAGAAAAAGGAACCAACAAGTATGCCATCTGATTTTAGTGTTGTGTCCTACATAACCAATCAACCATACAAATTTTAAACATATCTAGCTAAGTATGATTGGGTATGTAATCTAGAACATGGTGAATCGATTAATGCAAGTAGAGAATTTTGCATTACTTTGGCCAAAGATTTGAAATATATTAAACACTTCCTGAGGAAGTGAAGTCATAAGTTCAACACCTCTAACTCGACTTGAAAACAACCTTTGACCTAAAGTTTAACACATGATTGAATAGTTGATTGTATTGTCTAATCTTTCTTAAGGATATTAAATCATAAAAATATAACTTAAATCTGTAAACGACTAAGATGGAAAAGTTTTCTTGATATTGAACTCCCATGTTATGTTCTCACAAAATATTGGGACTTGGCTTCTGCCACTTGTTCACCAACATTTGCACTCAAATCTTAATAGTAAACTACTCTCATATTTTCATGCACAAATGGTTTATAATGTTTTCAAACAATGCTATCGACTCAAGACACTTTGCCTTACACATAAGTTCTTGACAACTTGTCAAAAGAGTAAATTAAAATAATATTGTTCATCAATAAAAAGATAACTTCTTTTAAAAATAGTTCATATTTCTCTATGTTTTTCCTCTTGGAACTTTTCACAAGAACACAATAATATTACTTGTAAAAGTACGATATATAATACCAAATTCTTTTATCCAAAAGAGTACGATATTGTAGTGTTTAAAACCTTTCAACAATTCAGATTATAAATCTAATTTATTTCAGTCAACTCAATAGAGTAAGCATTAAGCTTATCTTATAATTGTATAAATACATAACATAGAATGTCTTTGAAACATTCTTATTATATATATGTATATATACTCATATATATATATATATATATATATATATATATATATATATATATATATATATATATATATATATATATATACAAACTGGAAATACAATTTCTTAAGAAAATAAATTAAATATTTAACTTATCATAGTCGAGAATTAAATCTCTTCTCTACTGTCCATTGCAGAATGAAAGTAAGATTAAATAAATTCTTGCATAAGCTTGTAAAAATCAGAACATATACTTTCTATTTCAACACATATGATTCATCATAAATAAATATTCTTTCAAATTTTATATCTGAAAACTCTAGAATAAAACTATGAAATTACACAAGAATAATAAATATGAAAACATATGATAATTTGTGGAACAATGATACTGTGCGCTTCTGCAAACTTTGCAGCTCTTGTAGCTCCAACACCTGCCTCACATGTCGTGCCCCTGTTGTAGGTCTACCCTTCATCAATGAATTACATTAATCCTACCACACTCTTTCTCCCTGTCACAGATGGGGTTCTGATGCCAGAGAAGGATTCTGAGACCTCAATACCACCGATGGTTTTCCCTAGAACGACTAGGGTTTTGGAATATCGAAGCACCAAAAACTCTTGCTTGGGCGATTAAACACCTCTCCGCCTTGCAACTGGCTCTCAGGGGTTGGTGGACTCAAAAATTAGGTATAGTTTGACCTTCCATGATATGCTTGTTGGCTCGAATCAAAGAAAAAAGTTTAAGTCTATAGACTAGAATGCTCGCCCTCTGAAGGAAAATTTGGCTTCTACTGAGCATGGGATCCCAAATAACTACCAAAAAATGTGCATTAGGAAGGCATCCTCCTCAATTGTTCTGGGTTTTTTAGAAAATCTTAGAAAGGAGGTTGATGCTAGTGAACAATATTTTGCTTCCAATGGATTGATTGGTCAATTCAACCGCCTATGGTAAAAATTACCAGATCTACATGAATGGATCTCATCGACATAGATACCCACACTCAAAGGTAATGTAGAGGTTCACCCTCGTGCTTAAGGGTTTTTTATTGTGGTGTTTTATTGCATTCAAGAGAGGGATGCCATTCTGCAAGAGAAATGGAGTTGGGGGAAACAATTCTCCTTCTTAAACCATGGTTTCTAGATTTTAACCCTACTACTGCATCTTTCTTTGTAAAACCTATTTGGATTCGTCTTCTGAATCTTCCATTGCAATTTTGGTTTGTGGATTATTTTCAAGCAATTGGAGATTCTTTGGGAAGCTTCCTTGTAGTGGATTCAGACACAACTAACTTCATCCACACAAATTTTGCTTGCATCCTTGTAGACATTGATGTCACAAGTGATCTCACCAAGGATATCACATTCAAGTTTGTTGATCACAATTGGGTGCAACTTCTAGATTATGAAGGTTTACCCTTCTGATGTAAGAAGTGTTTTGAAATAGGTTATATGGCCGACTCTTGTATCAGAATCAATAAAAATTCTTATCAATAGTCTGATGGTTGGATTCTCAACCTCATCATTACTCAATCAAAGCATCCTCAAAGGTGAGGGAGGAAAAGGTTGTTCCTTCTCATAAGCCTTCCCCAATTTTTGAGAATGGGCAAGGCACAACACATCTGGCTAAGAAACCTTGTCCATAAGCATGCCTAGCTCAAAGGAAGCTACAACAACCAAGCTATTCTTCAAAAGTCAAGCCTCATATTTCAACCTCAAACCCAATTGATGCTTCTTCTTTAATGAACAATTGGAAGTCATCTGCAATGAGTGGTGGAAGCAATCCATAAGTTTCATCTCAAATTGTGGTTCCCATAGTAATACAAAAGCAAGAAGATGGGGAAGATTGGCAAGAAGTACATAACAAGAAAAAGAAAAGCCTTGTGAAAAAAATGAATAGGATTAAAATGGATTTGCAATCTCACACCAAATCTGATGGATAAATGTAACTCAAAATGAGTTGTGGTATACTGTTGTACCCCTTTGTTTCATTATTGCATGCTGGCCATGGTTGGCCATTTATGTAATTTTAAATTTTAATTTTAATCAATAAACTCACTCTTATAGATCAAAAAATAAAATAAAGTATGCAAACATGCCTAAGTTAACTCTCTTTTCTACACTTTTGAAATTCCAAAATCATAGTCACAATGTTCAACACAACTTTCCCAAGAAATCTCAGCTTACACACATAACACCAAGATTTTTACGTGGAAACCCTATTAGGGGAAAAACCATGATGGAGGTTAATCCACAAGTTTATACTCTGTTAAAAGTATAGAAAATGGGGAATGCACTTGCATTCAGGCACACTTCCTAGAGCTCACTGCTCAAATACAAAAAGGATTACTACCCAAAGGAAGACACACTGTCTTAAAGTTATATTCATATTAAATCCATTTGAATATTTTGAACTGAGAAAATAGCATATGCTAAATGCTTGATTATAATTTCGGTTAAGCACATAAACTCTGCTCACTCTTCTTCACACTTAGCTTCTACCTTCGAATGATCTAAAATTTATTCACACATAGCACTCACACACTTCACCTTCATGCATCACACTTCACAAATGATAAAACAATCGCTCATATATATCCACAACCAAGAATAACATCATCTACATGTCGACTTCAATAAAATATAAAGTGAATACAAACTTTCGGCCCAAAACATAAATAATTATTAATACGAATCAACCAAATTCATTCAAAACATAGTAGGGACCCAAAATAACATTCTTGAACACAAAACACTTTCAAAGATTATTCCTCAAAGATCCACAACAAGCTACAATTACCCTATCAGCCATGAACATGAAAAACATGAAAAAGCAAGAGAAATATTCAATCGCGAGCACACCAATCAATGCGAACCAACAACATAGATAGAGCACAATCTAGAAACATCCAAAAGCATCATGAATCACCATAGTGGCATTCACATCGACTCAGATTACCAAAATCACATTATCTTTTTCTGAGAATACCAACTACAGTAATAAAATAACTGTCAGAACATAGAAACTCATAACTTGCTCAAATATTTATGCGAACCTCTAAAAATTTTGGTGGATAAACTAGATAGGCTTGACAAAAAACCCTTTAATCCGAAGTGTCTGATCATTAATATACTGAACTTTCCATCATACTGAACTTCATTGCTTCACCGACAACTTGCAACTTATTTTATTGCAATTTTCTCAATATCCTTGACATGTACAGTCTTAAATAAATTAATGCTAATAGTGTTGAAATCAATGACAACCACATATCAGCAATCTCCAACAATTCCCAACAATCTCCCCCTTTGGCATTCATGGCAACACATGATGTGAAAAGCACCATCAACACAACTTTCTCTTAGCACTTTCTCCCTCTTAGATTTTGACTCTACTCCCCGAATAATTCATAGTTTCTCACATGAATCTTCTCTCCATTTTACATCAATGAAAAAGGTACACAAGCTCTAAACCACATATCTGAACAATTGACTACTCCCCCTGAGTAGCAACCACCACAACATCAATCTGAATCACAAGATATAACTATGAAATGCATAGACTGATGCAATGACTTGCATCTTAGTTCTGATTAGGAGGGGTAATCACCCCTAGCTTCCCTCTAAGATACTCAAAAGTATCCTTAGGCAAAGGCTTAGTAAAGATGTCTGCAATCTATTCCTTAGTAGGCACATACTCCAGTCTGACTTCCTTTTCACTCACCTTGTCTCTCAAAAAGTGAAACTTGATAGACATATGCTTGGTTTTTGAATGCAACACCAGATTATTATAAATGTTTATAACACTTGAATTATCATAGAATATGGCAATAGGTTCATCATACACAACTCGGATATCTTTCAACATCTGCTTCATCCACAATACTTGAGTACAATTGTTAGCAACAACAATGTATTCTACCTCTGCAGTAGATAAAGAAATCGCATTTTGCTTTTTACTTAACCATGAAATCAACTTCTTTCCCAAGAAAAATGCACCACCACTAGTACTTTTTCTAGACCTAATTTCTAGAAAGAATTTCATTAGAAAAATTCACATACTTTAGCAATTATTTAGCAATTCTTTCACATACTTGGATTGAGATATAAAAATCCCTTTATCTAACTGAGTAATTTGCAAAGAAATGATACCAAATTTCTTTAGCAATTCTTTCACATACTTGGACTGAGATATAACAAACCCTTTATCTAACTGAGTAATTTGCAATCCCAGAAATAATTTCATTTCTCCAATCATAGACATTTCAAACTCACTCTACATCTCATCAACAAACTTAATGCACAAACTATCATCTCCTCCAAAAATGATATCATCAACAAAGACTTCAACAATCAAATCTTTATCATGATCAGTCTTGAAATACAAGTTACTATCAACAATACCTTTACTAAATCCAAGATTCAACAAATACTTGTCCAATCTGGCATACCATGCTCTTGGGGCTTGCTTAAGTCCATACTATGCTTTCTTCAGTCGGTAAACCATATCTCCCTAATCAGTCAATTGAAATCCATCAGGTTGCTCAATATATACTTCTTCATTCAGTTCACCATTTAGAAATGCTAACTTGACATCCATCTGATAAACCTTGAAGTTTTTGTAAGTAACATAGGCAATAAACAGTCTCACAACTTCAATCCTAGCAATAGGGGAAAATTTTTCTTCAAAGTCAATTCCTTCCATCTAAGAATATCCTTTACATACTAGTATTTCTTTGTTTATGATAGCTTCACCTTGCTCATTTAGTTTATTCCGAAAGACCCATTTAGTTCCAATTACATTTTTGTCCTTAGGCTAGGAACAAGAGTCCATGTTTCATTCTTCTCAATTTTCAATAGCTCTTCTTTCATTGCTTCCATCCAATGTTCATCTTTGCATGATTCATTTACATTAGTTGGCTCAGTCTTTGATATCAAACAATATTCTTCTATAATTCTTCTCCTAGTTTGAACACCTTTGTTCTTATCACCTATAATTTGATCTTTTGAATTATTTAGTCTTACATACCTTGGAGTCTTAGAATGTTCTTGAAATTCAGGCTCTTGTGATCTCTCTTCTGCACTTTTACTACTTCCTTCCTCTTGGCTTTCCTGATTCACTAGATTGATCTATAGTTGATTATGAGTCTGATCAGAATTGACATTTTGATCATCTGAATCATATCCATAGGTTTTGGATGGTCTAACTGTGTCTTCATTAACCTTTACATTATCACTTTCAACTACTTTCCTCAATCTCTTATTGAAGCATAGGTAGGCTTTACTTTTAGTAGAATAACCAAGAAAGATTCCTTCATCACTTCTAGCATCATACTTTCCTATATCTTCATCTCTTTTGATATAACATTTTCTTCCAAAGATTTTGAAGTATCTAATAGTATGCTTATGACCAAACCATAGCTCATAAAGGGTCTTACCAGTATCACCTTTGACATGTACCTGGTTGAGAGTGTAAACAAAAGTACTCACAACTTCTCTCTAGTAGATATGAGGGACATTTCCTTCCAGCATCATAGTCCTAGCAACATCTAGAACTGTCATGTTCTTCCTTTCTGCAACTCCATTTTGCTGAGGGGTTCGCGGGGCAGATAATTGTCTCTTTATCCCATGTTCTTCACAAAAGGAACTAAACTCACCGGAAGTGAATTCACCACCTCTATATGATCTTAGACACTTAATCTTCAGACCTATCTCTGTCTCAACCATAGTCTTGAAATTTTTGAATTTCTCTAGAGCTTCATATTTTTCTCTTAAGAAGGTAACCCACATCAATCTAAAATAATCATCAATGAGTAACATGAAATGCATGTCTCCTTGTAAACTTCTGATTCTAGCAGGACCACACAAGTCAGTGTGCACAAGCTCCAATATTCCATTTGAACAATGTTGTTCGCTCCAAACCGAAACTCTAGTTTGCTTCTCCAACTGACATTCCTTGCATATGGTATTAGTAGGCTTTACCAATTTAGGAAGATCTCCCACATACTAGGTAGAACTTATCTTAATAATATTGTCAAAGTTTGCATGACACAATCTTCTATACCACAACCAACTTTCATCAACTTGAGCAATTAGACAACTTCTAGTAGCAGTACTCGGGTGAAAAATATTACCTTTTGTTTTTGTACCTGATGCAATCACATTTCCAGAATTCCCCAATATTTTATACTTTCCATCCTTGAATTGAAGATTATATCCCTTGTCAACCATCTATCCAACACTTAAGAGATTATCCTTCAGACCTTCAACATATAGGACATCATCAGTATTATGCTTACCATCAAAAGAAATGGATCCTCTGCCATGGATTACACCAGCTTTGTCATCACCAAATCTTACAACACCACCATCATACTTTTCGAAGCTCACAAATTTACTTTGATCACCTGCCATGTGATTAGAGCATCCACTATCGATCACCCATTCATCTTTTTCTTCAACTCTAGTTGCTAGATCTTTCTCAACATTCATGCAACTAGTAGAATCAATAGGTACAAGATTGCTTTCCTTGATAGCAATAAACACAAACTCATCTTCACTTACATTCCCTTTATCAGATTCATCATCGGTCACACCTTCATCAACAACATAATAAAATTTTCTTTGGAATCTAGGCTTGTTAGATCTCAGATTAGGAACTCTTTCTGGACACCTTGAGATAAAATGACCTATCTTATTGCAAGAAAAACATTTAAGAGGCAATTTCCCTTTATACTTACCTTCTCCTCTGGCTAATCTTTTGACAAGAAAAGCTTCAAGCTCATCTAGATTTCTATCTTCTTCTTCAATCTCTCTCATTTCTTCCCCATACTTGAACACCTTTCTAGAAAAACTTTCACCCAGATCATATCTCTGCTAATATTTCCTGGAGGTAGTAGCTTTGAATGTGGATTCTGTTTTAGGAAGAGCATCACCAAACCCACTTAACTCAAAAGCAGTAAGCTTACCAATCAACATGTCTCTGGTTACATTTGTTACAGTTCGGATCTCCTGAATAGCAACAACTCTGTGTTTGTATGCAAAAGGAAAGGATCTGAGCACTTTAGCAACAATCTCTGATTCTTCGATTATTCCACTGACACATCTAATGTTACACAAAATTTCATTTACTCTTTGCATGAAAATAGTAATGTTCTCATCTTCATCCATTTTCAATGTTTCATATTTCCTTTTCAGACTTTGCAGCTTAGCAATTTTCACATGAGCATAACCTTCATACAAAGTTTCCAACTTTTTCCAAATCTCATAAGTAGTCTTCAAATCCATTACATTTGTCATCTCAAAATTAGGCAAAGCACTCAATAATGCTTCCTTAGCCCTGATATTGTACTCAACATATTTAATCTCAACAAAAGTAGAAGGACCATTATGTGAGACGATATACCTATTCTTTGTAATGTTCCAGTTTGATTCACCAATGGATATCAGATGACACTCCATTTGAGTCTTCCACAGAGAATAATTTGTTCCATCAAATCTTAGACTATCCTTCTTGTATGTCACCATCTCAGATCACCTCAAGCTATTAAATTTATTTTAAGGAACCAACTCTGATACCAATTGTTGGCAACACAAGGGAAAACAACTAAGAGGGGGGGGGGGAGGTGAATCAGTTGTCACAAAAATTATACTTAATAAACTTATTCTCAGATCTGATAATTAAACATGAAAGCATTAAACCATCAACACATCAGAAACACACATAACACCAAGATTTTTGAGTGGAAACCCTGTTAGGGGAAAAATCATGGTGGAGGTTAAACCACAAGTTTATACTTTGTTAAAAGTATAGAAAATGGGGAATGCACTTGTATTCAGGCACACTACCTATAACTCACTGCTCAAATACAAAAAGGCTTATTTCCCAAAGGAAGACACACTGTCTTATAGTTACATTCAGATTAAATCCATCTGAATATTTTTAATTGATAAAATAGCATATGTTAAATGCCTGATTATAGTTTTGGTTAAGCACATAAACTCTGCTCACTCTTCTTCACACTTAACTTTTTCCTTCAAATGATCTGAAATTTATTCACACATAGCAATCACACACTTCACACACTTCACCTTCATGCATCAAACTTCACAAATGATAAAACAATCACTCATATATATCTGCAACCAAGAATAACATCATCTACATGTCGGCTTCAATAAAATATAAAATGAATACAAACTGTCGGCCCAAAACATAAATAATTATTAATGTGAATCAACCAAAGTCATCCACAACATAGTAGGGACCCAAAATAAAATTCTCGAACACAAAACACTTTCAAAGATTATTCCTCGAAGATCCACAACATGCTACAATCACCTTGTTGGCCATGAACATGAAAAACATGAACACACAAGAGAAAATCTTCAATTGTGAGCACACCGATCAATGAGAACCAAAAAAATAGTTAGAGCACGATCTAGAAACATCCACAAGAATCATGAATCACCATAAAAGAATTCACATCAACTTAGATTACCAGAATCACATTATCTTTTTCCAGGAATACCAACTACAGTAACAAAATAACTGTCAGAACACAAAAACTCATAACTTGCTCAAATATTTATGCGAACCTCTGAAACTTTCAGTGGATAAAATAGATAGGCTTGGCATCAAACCCTTTAATCTGCAACGTCTGATCATCAATATACTGAACTTTCCATCATACTGAACTTCACTGCTTCACCGACAACCTGCAACTTATTTTATTACAATTTTCTCAATATCCTCGACATATATAGTCTTAAAGACATTAATGCTAATAGTGTTGACATCAATGACAACCAGATATCAAAAATCTCCAACAATTCCCAACATATTTTGCTTGTAAAAATTCTTCAACAAATACCACAACTAACAACAAACATAAACTCTTTGCTCAAATTGAAGAGTAATGTCTATATATATTGTGTATATATGGCTTGAATACTCTACAATAAAATTCTCTATACCTCACAGACCCGTGCTATTCTTACTTCGAATTGCTTAAAAAATTCAATACTAATCAATGATACATAGCAATTGTGCTCGACTCATGCAACACTACCTGATTATAATGCTTTCAAACTGCCCATACATAGTCCAATGCTCTCTCTCTATCTCCTACCTATCACTACTCAAGAACACATCAGAATATGAATAAAAATCAGCACCCAAGAATGAATAAAAATCATTCCTCTTCTTCCCCTATAGCTCATGGCTTCTCCCCTTAATCATTGATATTAAATTCTAACTGAAACTTCAAGTTTAGTTGCCACTCCTCCTCATTAATATGAATTATAATAATATAAACTATCGACCCTTAACGACTTGACCAACAACCACATTATGCCCCTCTATTATGGGCTATTTAATGGTAAATGGTTTATAATAAATATGTATGAATATAACCTATAAAGAAGGCTCTCAACTTCTTCGTGAGGTTTTTATGGTTTTAAAACAATAATCTTCCATAACATAAATTTATTAGCATGTCGATCTGCCTTGGATATACCAACTAATATTATATAATATATATATATCTTTTCATATATATATATATATATATATATATATATATATATATATATATATATATATATCAATTATATATCATATATATATACTTATATATATATATATATATATATATATATATATATATATATATATATATACCTGTGTGAGTTTAGAATGTGAATAAGCAAATTAAAGCTAAACAACACACCAATGAAACATTATATTAGATAATTCAAATGACAATCTAACTGAATTGAAACAAACACATTCTCTAAAGTCGTCCCATTTTTCTCTATCTCCAAGGATTCATTAAATCATAATTGCTCTTAGATTGTTTTTGCACTATGACCTTTAGAATGACAACTTGGAGAATGAGATACTAGAAAATGCAAGAATCTATTCCTACATGATTGATTGCTAAGCTATATGATAATGATAATGATGCTATGATAATGATGTTGTATGAAAATGGAGACTATGCTATGATAATGATATGATGAAACTACAATAATTAGGATGCAACTAATGCTAGAGCCATGATTAAACTAATTGCTTCTAAATGCTAATTGCTAAATGCTCACAAATGCTCTAATGAAAATTCTGCAGAGTAAGATTTCTCAAGATGGGATCCCTTTTGCTGTAGAATGAGGTTGTATTTATAGATTTTCCAAGGCATAAATTGATGTGGCAGCAACCAACGGTCTTGATTTAATTTGGAGAGATTGATGGTCGAAAGTGCAGAGGTTAGAGAGAATCAAGGAGAGTGTTCCCTTTATGAAAACAATCTACCAAGTGTGAAAGAGAATAAATGGAATAGAAGAGCCAAGTGTCCCAAAGTTGTTTGGAATTTGTTGAGGATAAATCCCAAATTAAATATTTGAAATATTCAATTTTTTGAGACACGTGATAAGGTGGAAGGTAGAAAAAGTAGACATGTGACTAAATTTAAATTTAATAAGAAGAAGTTAATTAAATAAAACAAACTATTTAAATTTGTTTATTTAATTAAGATTAGAAGAATATAATATAAGTAGAAGAATTAGAGAATGAACTATATAAATAAATTTAGAATTTATTTATAAGTAAATGAATTAAAAGGTTTATTAATTAAATACCTTGTATTTAATTAATTAATTCTCCAGACCAATTTTAGGTGTATACATTTTGCCCCTCTTTGAAGTGATGTGTTTACACATTGCTTCAAAGAAAAAATTGTTGATGGTATTGACAATTTTTTTTTTGATATGCCCCAGACTGTGAATTTTTGAATGATGGTGGACATATGCCCCCTCTGGAGATAAATCGAAGAATTTTTGAATTTTAAGGATTGTTTGAATTTTTTATGATTTTCTAATGATTTCTAAATTTAATGATGCCAAGACGATTTATCTCCCAAAAAATAATATAGGACCTGCCATTTTGATTAATTGATTAATTAAGGCCCCTTTTGAAAAAAAAATCAATCCCACTTAAATTTCACTTAATTACCCCTTTAAAAAGGTGAGAGATGAGATTTCATGCACCTGTTCAAGTTAAAAGAGCGATGAGAGATAGCGGTGCATGAGCTCTGCTAGGGTTTTGTGCTTTTTGAGGTCATTCGTGGCCCCTCCTACATCATACTGCACTTCTTGCACAGGAAATTGTTTCCTTCATTGAGTACGATCACATTTACTGCGGTTTTAGGGGTTTATTATGCCTTCAACCGGCTCTAACCCAATAATTTTTGCTGGTGTTAGTGGTTCGTCGGTGCAGTTTAATGGCTCCCCCACCGAACAAACACCCTCAAAAATTTGTTCCGAAAGTCTTTCACGAGGTAAGCATTCTGACACCCCTGCTGATGTAGTTTTACCTTTACCTAATTTTGATTCTGCATGCCAATGGCTTGAACAACACACCCTTATGGGTTATTTTGTTGGGAGGACTCCCCCCGAAAGTGTGCTAAAAGATTGGGTTAACAAGGCCTGGGTCCCTCATGGGGTCCGCCTTGATATGGTCCAAAACTTGACCAAGGGTTTTTTTTGTTCTGCTTTACAAAAGTCAATCATGTCCAAGCTATTCTGGGTCATGGACCCTGGTATGTTCATTCCTCCTTGTTGGTTTTCTAGGCTTGGACCTAGGATTTTGCTGTCTCAGAGGACACCAAAATGCGTGTTTCGATCTAGATTGAGTTTTTCGGGTTGCCCTTGCCATGTGTGCCCTTCTTGCACCATATTGCTTCCTCTCTGGGGAAGGTTGTTTGCATTGAACCTGATAAGTTTTTTCAAGCCCATCCTCAAAAGAGGGTTTGTGTAGAAGTTGATTTATCCAAGGATTTGAAAGAGTCTATAGACATTCAAATTGGGGATATTCACCACTCCCAAAAAATCACATATTTTAACCTACCCAACACGTGTTATTGATGCCAATCAGCTGATCACAAGATCAGGGACTGCCCTTTGTCAGTTCCTCGTATTGTCTCTCAGCCACGGGGTGCTGAAAAGCCTCGTCCGATAGAGCCTTCAACTAAGGCAGACACAAAGTGGACTACGGTCACAAATCAGAAGAATAAGTCATCTGGTAGTGGGTCGGCTCCCAAGGCCCCGGAACCGACCCAGCAGATTTCAAACCCTTTAGAGAAGGGGACAACTACTCCCTCAGGAGTGGTTTCTGCTGTTCTACAACCCAGGTCGAAGGCCACGCCCTAGCCTGCTACTGTTTTATGTGCTCAACCGGCTTTTTCCTCCACTGTGGGGACCCAGCGGTGTTCTTGCAGCCCGTCTCCTCCACCGGAAGAAGGTGAATATGTGCCAGAAAAATAGAGATTTTCTCCCTCTATTCAAATAGGTTCAATTCCGCAAGAGTTTTTGAAGAATAGTTTCTCTTCCCTGGGTGAAGAGGACCGAGATTCTGCAAGCATGAAAGATTTTCCATGAATTTTCTCTCATGGAATGTTCGAGGTCTCACAGACCTCTCAAGGAAGTATTCTGTTAGGAATACTTTGAAGAATTATCCATAAATTGAAGTGCTTTGTCTCCAGGAAGTTAAAATTTTAGGTTTTTTGCTTGCTTCGGCTTGTCGCTCTATTTGGCCAGCCAGTACTATGTTTTGCACTCTGCATGAGGCTGGTCGTGGTGGAGCTGTTACTCTTTTGGCCCCATGGTTGCTTCCTTATGTGGTTGACCATGGGGTGGACCCCTCCCAGCGGGCTATCTAGATTCTTCTCAATATTGAGAATCACTCCTTCAGGATTATTAATATTTATGCCTCTAATGATGTTGTGGATCGTTGCTTGCTTTGGTGTTGGATTGTTGACTCTTTGCCAGTTGCCACCTGGTTGTTCTGTGGGCATTTCAACATGGTTGAAATGGCGTACGATAAGAATGGCACTGTGCCTTTTCATTGGGCTGCGGGTGAAAGGGAGGTGTGGTTCTATATGTGCAATAAATTGAGACTTTTTGATCCCAATATGGGTTACCGCCATTCTCATTCCCTCTGGCACACTTGGTGTAATTACAGGGCTGGTTCTGACAGAGTCTTTCAACACCTTGATCGTGCCATGCTCTCGACACAATCTTTTTTTTCTTTCAGGAGCTCTGCCTTGCCTGTGAAGCCGTTAGTGGATGTGACCCTTTCAGATCACTTCCCAATTCAATTTCACATTGAGTGGGTGTCTTGTCAACCTCGCACATGTAAGACTCAATTCTTCTTGAACACGCCTCTGCTCTGTCACAAGCCCACCCTAGCCCACATTCTTCGAGTGTGGAATTTAGAGTGTTGTCCTTTTGGCCGTACGGGCTGGATTGTTTGGTGGAATGATGCTATCATTCATGCTGCGTGTTTCTTGCGCATTTATTGGTGACAGCTTGCTATTTTCCATCGGCGTTCTTACAAGGCCACCAATGCTGACTTGCATGCTGCTATGGAGGCCTTAGCGGCTTGTCCTTTCTCCCTGTCACATCAAGTTCGGGTGGCAAACTTAAGACACCAGCAACAAGTGGTAGATAGCTATTCTGCCAAGGGCGCTCAAACCAAGGCTCGGCTTCACTAGCTCAAAATTGGCGATTGTGCCTTCAAAGAGTTTTTTTTGGCTCTTCGTGCTAGGCACTCTTCCCCAGGCATTAAAGCTATCAAAGATGGTAATCAAGTGCTCTCGGAGCTACCTGACATTCTCCAGGATTTTGTGCGTCTCTATGAGCAAGTTTTCATGGCTCAGGACCCTATGCCTGTGTGCCAACAAGCCCTCTAGAGCTACCTTGCTATTGTGCCACATAGGCTTTCTCCAACCCAGACTAATTTCTGTGATCAATTATTAACAATTGATGATCTCAAGGAAGTCGTTTCCTCCATGGCCGATGACAAGGCTCCGGGGATTGATGGCTTGTGAATTTTATAAAGCGCTTTGGGACCGTATTGGGAGTGACCTGCATCATGTTTATCTTGAAGCCTTTCACAACAACTCTCTAGGTAATTTAATAAATAAAGACAATATTAAATTCATACCTAAGCCTGGGGATCCAGAGGATATTTGTAACTGGCGGCCCATCACGCTTCTTAATGTTTCTTGTAAAATCATTGCCAAAGCCTTGGCTCTAAAAATTCGCCACCTCTTACCTCAGATTGTGCGTCCCGAGCAGACTGGATTCATTAAATCCAGGTTCATTCTTGATAACATTATTGCTATTTGGGAAGGCATGGAGTGGGCCTATCGTTTGAACCAGAAAGTTGTGTTCATTAAAATTGATTTTTCCAAAGCATATGATCGTATTGAATGGCCTTTCATTCTTGCGATGTTACAAGCATTGGATTTTGGGCCCCAATTTTTACAGTCTGTTCGTATGCTTTTTTTCGATGCCTCGGCTTGCATCTCCATTAATGGCCACCAGTCCTCTGCTTTTGGCCTTTTTCGTTCTATTCGCTAGGGATGCCCTCTTGCCCCTGCTTTGTATGTTCTGACTGCTGAGGGCTTTGGATATCTCCTGGCCAATGCTATCTCCAAGCAATGTGTTAAAGTAATCACTCTCCCAGACTCTCAAGAGCAGCTTGTCAATGGGCACTTCGCGGATGACTCCTTTCTCACTCTTTTAGAGGATGAAGGATCGATCGATACTGCCCTTGACTGCCTTGATACTTTTTGTCTTGCGTCTGGTTCCACAATTCAATGGCACAATACCTTGTGCTACAGACAGTCGGTGCTCCCCACTCCTGCGTGGCTTCAAACTTACAACTAGAAATGGATTGGTCAGGGTGAAATCTTTTGATTCCTAGGCATTCCTTTCGCCTTCCAGGCTTCCCCTCGGGAGCTTTGGCAAGCAGTGCTCTCCAGAGTTGAACAGAAGCTGGCCTATTGGGTTACCAAGCCTCTTTCACTGGCTGGCAAATTCCAGGTGTGCTCTAAAATCTTGGCTGCCACCCATGTCTATTATTCTTCCTATTGGGCTCCTTCTTAAGTAGCCTACAGTAGGCTTGAGAAGTTGCTCTGCGATTTTCTTTGGGCCTCTGCTAAGACCCATAAGGTCTTTCATCAGGTCGCTTGAGAATTTTGCTGTCTCCCCAAGGATTCGGGAGGGCTCAGCTTGCTTTCCACTCAATGACAAGGGACTTCTCTCTGTGTCAAAATGGATTATCCATGTGCTTACTAGGGATGAAGCTTGGAAAATTCTCCTCAGACATTGTATCCAGTCTGGGTTTCTTGTTCACAGACCCACTTAGAAAGGAATCGGCTTCCAAACCCTTCTGGTTATGAGGGAGTTGGTTCAAATTATGGGCTCCTTTGTGGCTAAAAGTATTTGGCGCTCTTGGGAAGCTGTCAAGCCTTGGCACTGTTGGGCCGGGGCTGGATTTCGTGATGGGCTTTCCATCAACCAGCATAACCTATGGTGGTCTCCCCTTCTGGCTTAGAATTGTCAACCCCTAACTAAGTCGCCTTGGTTCAAAGCTCTCTGATTTCATAAAAAGGGCATTCAGACTTTGCACCAGCTCTTCCACTGGCCTACCATGAGTATTTTGCAGTGGGATGCTTTTAAAACCCATTACAGCCTTCAAAACCAGGATCGTCCTACTTTTGACAAGCTGGTGAACGCCATTTCGACGGAAATTCTTCACAAAGTTGGCATTTGTGGGCACAAACCTTGGTGGAAAGAATGGAAATGGTTTTCAAATACTCCTCTAAGGAGCTACAAGTCGCGGCTTGGTTACAGGTGGCTTTCACCCCATTTCCCTATGATCAGTTCTTTGAACCAGCGGTGGCTTCTTAACTCCTTGGCCTTTACTTGGCGTAGGAGGTTTGATGCCATTTGGTCTGCAATTGTTAATCCGAAGCTGGCCCACTTTGCTTAGTGTATTATTTTCCAAGGCTTGCCTGTGGGCTCTCAGCTTGTTCATTTGGGGGTCTCTGACCCTCGCTGCCCTTTTTGTGGGCAGCCAGAAAGCTTCAAGCACCTTTTTTGGTTTTGTCCCAGAGCTCAATAGTTCTGGACTTGGATTCATGATTTATTTCAGCCTTTTACGCCTGAACCCTTTTCGTGGCATATGGTTCTGCTGGGGGACCCGCCTGGAACCCCGGCTAAGTTCACCCAGCTTTGACACACTTTTAGAGTGGAAATCCTCTTCAATATCTGGAAAGACAGAAATGCTTGTATTTTTGCTCATTCACATTTAGATGTTAATTTGTCTCTTTATGCTAAAGCAGTTATATGTTCTAATGTAATGTTACAGATTCAAGTGCAAGCCAAAAAGGTTGCACTAGAAGTGGCTCACCTTCAGGTTCTCCTGGACCACTGGGGCAATGCCCCTTATATCGTGGCTCGGATCCCTGCCTCGCCCTGCTCCTCCCGTGGTCGGTTGCCCTCTCAGGGCCAGAAGCGGAGTGATTCCACGCGGGCTCGCTCCCAGCCTTCTGCTCGGAGGGATTCTCGGCCTCCCAGGCGGGCTTGTTCTCCTTCGCCGCATCCTGGTTAGGGCTAGCACTCTAGTGGTGCATCGAGGAATAGTGGTGGCAGTTCTGGGTGGCCTTCGGATTCTCCACCTGCTTCTGGCTCTGGTTGGCCTTCCACTGGCAAAAGCTTTCCGCGGCTTGCTCTCGCAATCTCGCCTCGACGTGAGGATAAAGATAAAGAGGAAGAAAAAAATGATGATGGATGGGGTGCTCCTCTTGACATCACTCCAAACCCCGTTGATGTATGGGGGAAACATTTGGATGACCAAGATCCCCCAGGATCTACTGGCATTGCATTAGCTGCTTAGTTTTCATTCTGTTGTTAAATTTCTGGGCTAGGCCCATGTGACATTTGATATTTTGGTTTTTCTGGGCTGGTCCCATGTGACTTTTGGGGTGTGCCTTCTTACCACCCGCCCCTTTTTTGTGAATTTGTAATTTTATCTTTATTAATATAAATATCTGGAAAATTCATCATAAAAAAGGTGAGAGATGTGAAAAAGAGATCATTTGATTCATTTGTATTTTGAAAATTGGAGTGATTGAGCTTTTGAGCAAAATGGTGATCCCCTACCAAACCCATCGATTCTAGCGAGTTCGACGTCACAACCGCCCAGACATGTATGGACCTCCGGTACGTACCCTGAGAAACCTCTTCATGGATTTTGAATATTGCTTTTCCCACATTTTTCATGTTTTGAAATTTGGTTTTTAGCATTTTAGCGCATCCAATACCTGCTTTAGCACATTAGGTTACTGTTCTAGCGCATACAAAATTTTAGCGTGTAGACTCAATTTTGTAGCATATGTAGTCAAGGTTGTAGCACATATGGTAAAATAACACATAGAGGATATTTTGTAGCGCATCGAGTCAATGTTCTAACACATCAAATTATTTAGCGCATAGAAGTCATAGATTAGCGCATTGATGAAAATTTTTAACGCATTGATTGATTTAGCGCATAGGTGCAACGAAATAACACATTTGGTAAATGTTATGGCGCATCCAAAATTCTAGCACATTCATGCACTGTTTTAGCGCATGTATGAATTCTTCCAATGCATCCATGTTTTTAGCACATAGAAGCATTGTTCTAGCACATTTACACCAGATTGTTGAAATTTTGATTATTCTCCTTGATTTTGATGATTGTTGATTGCATCAGCCAATGTGTTGATGTTGTTTGATGATGTTGATGGATGATTGATCTCATGATAGGTGAGAATCAATGATAGGACGATGATGATTGACCTCATGATAGGTGAGGATCAATGATAGGATAATGATGATTGACCTCATGATAGGTGAGGATAAATAATATGATAATGATGATTGACCTCATGATAGGTGAGGATCAATGATACACACTCACGAGATTTGATTGAAATCTCATTAGAGCTGATTAGATTGATAGGTTGATTGATTGATAAGATTGATGATTTGTGATATGTTGTGATTGTAGGATGATTTTAGGGTTCTTCAGTCTCAGGAGTGATTCCCGAAGACCTGGGACATGATCCCGTAGCTGTTGTAGGCTGATTTAGACTTGATTGTGCAGTGTGGGTTGACTTCTTTGATAGATATACCCCAGTATTGGATTAACATGGGACTTCTGATTACTTTGGCTGAGAGGTGGCACAATGACCACAACACATTTCATTTAGCCATTGGTGAGATGACGGTTACACCAGAGGATGTATACCGCATCTGGGGGATTTAGGTTGTTGGTGAGGTGGTTGTGTATGATCATACTGAGCAGGGAGGTACTGATGAACTGCGAAGGATATTCCATGACGATGAGATTAGCATATATGAGATCCCATGGTGGGAGATGGTTGCACTATATTAGCCATTGCCATGTGTGCTTGCTGGATTTATTGGTGGTTTTCTATGTCCCAACCGTAGGTCAAAGGGACTATTAGTTGGTTGGGGCCGGATTCTAGAGAGCATGATTACACAAGGTGTTAGATATGCCTGGGGATCTTGTATGTTAGCCCATTTATATCACGATCTTCATCAGGTACTTTACCTCGGAGCTACTAGTTTATCGATAGGGGTTACACTATTACAGATTTGGGCGTGGGAGCATATAGCTGTCACTCAGCCGGTTGCAGAAAAAGATCACCCTATTGGGAGATCATATGTTTTCAAATACACAAGTCCAGTTGTCCAGCATAAGCTGGGCAACTAGAGTATTGGCAGAGATTTTTGGATGATTTGGATACTGTGACCTGGAGGCCCTATTTAGACTGTGAGCAGTGGCTAGAGGATGACATGGAGATGTCGTATGTGTTTTCTTCCAGATAATTGATTGGGCGGACACCATATGTTATTGAGCGATTCTCGGTGATGAGGGTATTTCAATAGTATGGCAGAGCATAGGTTATGCCTCGGGGAGTTGCTTTGTATGCTCGACGATGACAAGACATTCCAGAGTGGGGGACCTCCTTATCATATGATGTTGCCTATCAGGAGTAATTTGGTTTACAAGCATAGATATGGGAGTTCCATCTGGAGATTGTTGATGCACTCATGATAAATGATTATGCACACTACTTCTTTACTCATCCTTTCCCGAGGATATCCATCCCAAAGGAGTCGGTGCCAGCATTAGATAATGATGATAGGGCACTACCTCATGGACCTAGATAGAGGAGAGATGGAGGAGATGACGAAGGTGGTGAAGGTGGTGGAGATGGCAGAGGTGGAGATGATGGAGGTGGTGGAGATGATGGAGGTGGTGATGATGATGGAGGTGATGGAGGTGACAGAGGTGGTGGGTCGGTATTGGATGTTAGAGTGGCTTAGAGGAGGAGGTCCATAGTGTCAGCATGACCATAACATATTTAGATTCGTCTACCCTCCCACCAGCAATAGGCTCATATATTTGCTTTACAAACACAGTTGAAGACCTTACAGGGGTAGTTAGCAAAGGACTAGGCACAAATACAAACACAGACACAGGCACAAATCACCTCTTTGATAGTAGAGAGAGATACCCTGAGGCAGAGATGTGAGCAGGTAGAGACTCTAGCTGAGTGGTTATAGAGAGTAGCTGAGAGTACCACTACAAGGGACATGCTGAGGGAGGTTTGACATTCAACCAGAGAGGCTGAATACTACAGGTTGCAGTACCATGAGGTAGTGCCTATAGAGCGATGTTTCAGCTATGCTCAGTTGATGAGTGCCAGATCAGGTCAAAGCCACTCATGGATGACCAACAGAGGTGTTACTGGGCCACTTCTGAGAGATCCACCAGGCAGGGATCCAGGTGTAGGGCCAACAGGGGGTGTAGCAAGAGGATTAGAAAGGCCGACAGAATTTCAGAGGAGCACCTCATAGCTCTCATGTTTCTATTTGACATATTTTCACTTTGATGATGTATACATTTATTCAGTTAAGCACTTTATGATACTTTGCGACATTTTTGATGTATCTCTCCACATTTTAGGATATCATTGTACACTTGACATTTATTTTTGAGATTATATATGAGATGAAACAAATACTTATTGATCTATGTGTTGTCTATATGTGTTTATGATGGATGCTTATGATGGATTCATTTAATTTATATGCTATGTGATGTTAATATGATTATGCCATGGTTATGTGTATGGATGCAATAATGAAATTTTCATGATTATGCAATGATGGTTATATATGGATCATGAAGTTAAATGTGTTCTATGTATGATACCTTTATGAGATGAATGAAATGCAATGCAAGTTATTTGTTTTTTTTTTTAATGTTTTTCCAATGCAAATATGATGCCTCTATGCTATATGGAATGAATTTGATTATGCAAATGAGATGTAATGTACTTTATTTTTGTATTTTTTGAATGCAAAAATGTGATCTAATGCACAGATGGATGGTCGATGATAATGATTTCCTAATGTATGCATGATATGATGATGTTTATGCAACTATATGTGGATGATCTTGTTTTTGTTAATGCCAAAAGTACTCAATCCATTGATGAGAGAGATAACATCATTTTGAAATTTTTGCCAGCCTTGTAAAATCTAAAAATGCAAATGCAAAAACTAATATGGATGCAATCTATCTAACCATGCAATGTTGTCATTTTGTCAGTCGATTTTTCGTGCTTGGTATCATCATTGAGCTTTTGAAATGTTGAAAGTTAGTACAAAAATCGATGGTATAATTAGACCATGATGACCTGAGTACTACTTCCATGATTTTTGATATTGCGAGTTAACACAAGCATCTAGGAATAATTATACCGAGATGACTTGAGCATTTCTTGTGTAAACAGACAAGAGTTAATCCTTTTCCTATGCGAATCCGGAATGCCATCAATGATACTTTGTAGAGCACGTCTCACAAAAAATTTGCATAGTAGTAATGATTAGCTCATAAACAACAAACAAAGAAAAATCATACTCCATCTTAGCTTCTCTAGTTCATGACATCCTCAATTTGCTCTAGAGAAATGATAACAAAAATCAATATACAATAGTTGAACATTCATGCTAAGGTAATAAAACCATGATTCATAAGAACATCATCCATTTAAATTTAGTGTTTGATTGATTGTGTTGTTGATTTGGATGGTTAATGTTTAAAATTTTGGTTGATGTTCAATTCTGAGTTTCAGTGTCATTGTTGTGTTGTCTTACTATTTGCTTGTCTATTGATTTAAGATCAAAGTAGATTGCCCCCAGTGAGTTCAAGGTTTTCCCCTAGACCAGGGTGAAACACAACCACGACACCAAGATATGTACATGAGGTTCTTTTCGATGATAGGCATAATGATGGAAAAAAGTGGACGATCGTCATATGCGATAATAGATGGAAAAGCTAATCTGTCACCAATAGCACCTATTGCCAGGTTTTCACTACTTATTTTTATTGCACTTTTTTAGATTTTTAGATTTTTTTGTTATCACCAAGATGCTTGTTTGCTAGGTTTTCATCAAGGCAATGCTTTTCTTTTTTTTTGTGTTTTTTGTATTTTTCCCTTTTTTGATTTTTTTGTATTTTTTTGCTTTTTGACTGTGTACTAGATGAGTTAGGTGTAAAAAATATTGAGATGAAGGCTGTTGATAGGTTCCTCAAATAGATTCCCTTTGGGCGTAGATAGTTGATATGCTCCAGAGCCATAGACTGATATAACGACAAAAGGACCTAGCCAATTTGGTTCAAATTTTCCTTTCTTTTCTCAATCCTGTTGATTTTGAGGATTCTCTTTTAAGACCAAGTCACCAACTTGAAATGTTCTTCCTTTTACTCTGTGATTATAGCTTCTTAACATCTTCTGTTGATAGGCTTTCAAATGATCCACAACATGCTGACGACGTTCATCCAACAGTTCTAACTCCTGGAGTCTAGATACCCGATAGTCTTACTTTGAAATGATTCCCTTCAATGACACCTAGAGTGATGGTAACTCAACCTCGATAGGTAAAATGGCCTCTGATCCATACAAAAGGGCATACAACATGGCTCCTATTGAGGTGTGAATGCTAGTTTGGTATGCCTACAAAGCAGGGTTTAGTTGAACATGTCATTCACATCCAACATTGTTGACAATTTTATTTAAGATTTTCAAATGGTTTTGTTTGAGGCCTCTACTTGGCCATTTCCTTGAGGGTAGTATGGTGTGGAAAATTGATGTTGGATATGAAACCTTTCACAAAGTTCTTAGACATCCTGGTTCTTGAAAGGTCTACCATTGTCCGTGATAATTGACAGAGGAATGTCATACCGACAGATAATGTAATTTAGAATGAAAGATGCAATTTTTTTTCCAGTGATTGTGGTTAAAGGGACAACTTCAATCCACTTCGTAAAATACTTTGTGGCTATGATGATGAATTTGTGTCTATTGGAGGATGACAGATGAATTTTACCCACAAGGTCAAGTCCCCATTGATAGAAAGGCCATGTTGATGCAAATGGTTGCAACTCCTGCACTGGCGCATGTATCAGATTTCCATGGACTTGAAATTTTTTGCACTTCTTGACAAATTGAAAAGACCCCTTCTCCATATTCGGCCAGTAATACCCCAAGTTTAGGAGTTTCTTAGCAAGAGTTATTCCACTTGAATGAGCTCCAAAAATACCTTCATGAAATTCATGTAAGGCCGTTTCAGATTCATTACGTTCAAGACATTGAAGGAGAGTACCATCAAGACCTCGGTGATAAAGTGTCGGCTATCAAGGTGTGTTGTGTAGCTTGGCAAATAAATTTACATTTTTTATTTTAGGATAGATCGGGTGGAAGGGTACTATCTCTCAAATAAGTATAGATCTTCCCATAGATTGAGGATTTAGCGGTAACTAGATGGCATATGACTTGGGATTCAGGGTTATCACATGTGAGATTAAACAATTGTTCCACCATGAACTCATAACAACTTCATTTTTTAGGTATTTGTAGGAGAGAAGCAATTGTTGCCATGACATCTACAACTTTGTTGTCCGCTCTAGGAATCTATTCAAATTTGATCTCAACAAAGTACTTTTTGAAATCATCCACCATTCTTTGTATACATCAGCTTGTCATATTTTTTCTGATAATCATCATTAACCTGATTGATGACTAATTGAGAATTTCCATAGACTTGTAACTCTGTGATCTTCCATTCGATTGCCACCTTGATACCGATGATGAGTGCTTCATACTCAACCATGTTATTTGTGCAAGGGAACACGAGCCTGTAAGATTTCAGGATAGTATTTCCTTGAGGTGTAATAAATGGGATTACAACACCTGACTCATGTTGAGTGTAAGACCCATCAAAGTATAACATCCATTTTTGTGCTATCATGGTGAGGACATCTGCATCTAGAAACTCGATACACATGGGATGGTCATCTTGTAGTGGTGCTTCGGCTAACTAATTTGCTATCACCTGACCCTTGATTTCTCTTCGATCCACATATTGGATGTCAAATTCACTCAATATCATTACCCACTTGGCTAGTCTTCCCATTAGAGTAGCTTTGCTAAGTAGATACTTTAATGGATCAATATTGGTTATGAGTTTGATAGTATGAGTTAACATGTAGTGTCGTAACTGTTGAGTAGAAAACACTATCACCAAGCAAGCTTTTTCAATGAATGTGTAGTTGATTTCCTAGCCATTCAATGTTTTGTTGATGTAATAAATAGCCCTTTCTTTTCCTGCAGAGTCTTCTTGTGCTAACAAAGCGCCCAAAGATACCTCATTTGTTGCTATGTAAAGTAATAATGGTTTTCCCTCTGTTGGCGGTACCAATATGGGTGGAGAAATCAGATACTGTTTCAGTTGATTAAAATTTGCTTCACATTTTTCATCCCACTTGAAAGAAACATTCTTGTGTAGGAGATGAGTGAAAGGATGACTTTTAGCCGCCAGTTGTGCAATGAACCTCCTAATAGATTGAAACCTTCCCTATAAAGATCTTAGTTAACTGAAGTTATTGGGAGGAGTCATTTCCATAATGGATTTTACTTTGGCGGAATCCACTTCAATTCCTTTTTCTAAAACTATGTACCCTAGGAGTTTTGCTTATGTCACGCCAAACACACACTTATTTGGGTTTAACCTCACATTGAACTTTTCCAATTGAGTGAAGATTTTATCTAGGATTTCCAGATGTCCTTCCCTGGTGAAAGATTCTGCTAACAGGTCATCCAAATAGTCCTCCATGAAAGTGTGCATCATATCATGAAAGATGGTTGTCATCACTCGTTGATAAGTGGCTCCTGCGTTCTTCAATCCAAAAGGCATGACGTTCCAACAAAATGTACTCCATAAACATGTAAAAGCTATTTTATCTTGATCTTCGGGTGCAATTTTGATCTCATTGTATCCTGAAAAGCCATCCATGAGTGATAATATGGCATGTCCCGTTGTCAAATCTACAATGATGTCAATGTTAGGCAAACGAAAGTCATCCTTTGGAAAATCCTTGTCAAGATATTTGAAATCAGTACATATTTTGATGCTACCATCTAGTTTAGAGACTAGTACAATGTTTGAAATCCACTCAACATAATCGATTGGATGGATGAATCTTGCATCTAACAATTTCTTCAATTCTGTTTTCACCAAGAAGGCGATGTGTGGATGCATTTTCCTTAGTTTATGCTTTATCGGCTTCACTCTAGGTGGTAGAGATAAGTGGTGCATAATGAGATCTGCATCTATGCCTGACATGTCAGCGTAGGACCAATCAAAGTTAATTTGTCTCTCTTCAAAGAATTTGGTAAATCTTGGCTTTTCTTGATTTGTCAGGGATGCAACTAGATGTAGGGTCTTCACTGTTTTTGTAGTACCAATGTTGATGGATTACGTGGGCTCAACCAATACTGAAGATCTCTCATGATAATTTTTGGGAAGAGTGTCAAATCTCCCATCCTTTAGTGCCTTAGAGAGGTTTTCACCATTGGATACACTCTTTATTTTTACTTTTTCTTGATCTAATACTACCATTGAATGGTTTTCACCATTAGATTGATTTTTGATATTCATTTTGCAGCTAAGAGATTTGGCACTCCCCTTGTTCAAAACTTTGTTATGAGATTCGTTGGTGAAACTTGTTTTAGGATTTACAGAGCAAAGAAAGTTGACAATAGCATGGTCATTTGAAAATATAGGGACATCAAGCAACTCGATTTGGTCCCAGTCAATGAGTTCGAGGTGTATTAGAGGTAAGGGATCATTGGATTGGTTAGTCCATGGTGGTGAGGTTCAGGATGGAAATGTTGAGGTGTTCAACAACAACGTCAAGGTCTATGATGTTACTCTCCTCTGAATCGTCTATCTCACTCGATGTTTAGTCGTCCTCACTAGAGCCATCGATATTTTGTGATCCAAATTCAAATGGTCTAGACCCTGAACTTTGTCCCTCCATGCGTATGGGTGTATACCTTTGTATCACATCAATTTATTTGTCTTTACAAGATTCTTCAGATTGTGAGTCCCATTCATATTCATTGGAGTCTATTTCAGAGCTAGCTTGTAATTGGAGGATTCACTCACAAATCTGCTACTTGGTTTCTTCTTTATATCCTAGTCCTATCTTATCTTTTGGATTGGTTAGGTTAGGCTGAATTTGTTCCACAATACCCTCTTTTCTTTTGCCAACATGACATTTTCCTTCATATCCCATCCTTTCTAGGGTTGTAAACCCTTTACCATATTGCTCTGTTTGGACATTAGAAGTTGATGGTTGGGATTCTTCATCATCTTTATAAAGCCAGTTTAAAATTTCTACATCCTCAGATTCATCCTCTTGAGTGTCTGCTTTTACAAACCTCCCATCAAAGAGAGATTGGTTGTGAAGATTGTTGTTTGGATGTTGATGGTTGTCCATAGGATTTTGGAGAAGGTAGTAGTTGTGAAAGACACAAGGACTGCTCAATTGAATATTCACCCATGCCTTTTTCCTTCAACTGGATCTTTTTCTCAAATTGCTTTGATAATGAATTGAGTTGACTTTCATGATTTGATGGAGTAGAATCACCAATGCTTTTATCCTTTGATTGAACCTTTTTCTCAACCCATTTTGACAAAGAATTTAGTTGTATTTCATTATTTGATGTACTAGGAGAGTGAGATTCTCTGCTATGTTGTACAAAAGTATCTTGGACTATTTTGAGCGTGTTGCAGTTTTGAGGATTGTTGGAATCAGCTAAAATAGTGATTTCTTGTCCATTGAAAGGAAATGTCAAGCATTGATGATACGTTGATAGCACTGCTTGCATTTCATGAATTCAAGGATGTCCCAAGAGTATGTTGTATGTCAACTCTTTGTCTAAAACTTGGAAAACTATATATTTTTGAATTGGTCCCACTTGAATTGGTAAGACAGTCAATCCTTGGGAGGATCTCTCTTCATCATCATAGGCTTTCATAGTGATCTTTCTTCTAGCATCTATTGCATTTTCTAGGAATCTTAGTGCATGGACAAGCTTTAAAGTACAAATATTTAGATCAGCTCCTCCATCTATTAAGACATGTTTGACCCGATGTTTATGAATTAGAACCTCAATATGGAGGGTAGCGTTATGTGGATGAGTAAGTGATGCATCATTATTTTATGAAAATGATAGACAATGAGGTGAGGTCAAATGTCCTATCATGGCTTGGAATTGAAAAACTTCCAGATTATTTGGTATTGTGGTGGCCACTAGAGCTTGTTCCAAAATCTCCTTGTGAGCTGGTGAAATTTTGAGAAGTTCCAATATTGATATCTAAGCTGGGATTTTTTGCAATTGATAAACTATGTTGTATTGATGTGAAGGAGCAACAAATGTTTTAGATGTAGAAGAGGCAAAAAGTGTTTTAGATGCAACTCCTTTTAATATTAATTTGGACTACCCTCTTGTGGTTGCATTGACTAGTCAATTGTCTTGTTTTTCTTTGATTTTAATGACATTAATTTGATTATCTGTTGCAGCCATGTTTGTGGTCAGACTTATTGGTATGATGTCATTAATTTGATTTGATTTGGTGTTGTTGTCATTGAGTTTATTTTCATCTGTAATAGTGTCATTAGTTTGATTACCAGCTGCAACAATGTCTTGTTTGTCATTAATTTTAATGTCATTAGTTTCATCCTCAACCGTCGAAATGTGAAGGATAGTAGTGTCATAAACATAGTTCACATTTTTACCTTTGTTGTTCAAAGAAAAGGATTCTCCTTTTAAATAGTTTGGTAATGGATTCTTGAATTCTTCATGATCATTATTCGTTTGAGGTCCTTCTACCAATATTTCTTTTATGTCAATCAAATCTTGTACCAAATTTTTCAGTTGCATACAATCATTTGTTTTGTGTCCTTTGTTTCAATGAAAATCACAATAGTACACATCATTCCACCAAGATGGTTTAACTCTTGGTTCCCAATATCGTGCCTCTGGTAATGTGCTAAGCTTGGATGCAAGAAGCTCTTTTAATGTCGATTCCAATGACTGTCCCAAATGTGTGAATCTTCTTCGATTTGATGGTGTTTGATATGGTGGTGTTCTAGATTTAGTATGGTTTTGATTGTTGTTTTGGTTGGTGTTTTGATTAGTGGTTTGATTGTTGTTTGAATTCTTTTTAGAGGTAGCAACTGTCAAGTTAAAGACTAGTTTCACATTTTGGGTATCAGTTGCAGAATCATTACCAACATTCTTATTTATTTTCCAAAATTTGTGTTTCTCATTGTTGTTATAATGATTGGAGGAGTTTGTTGAGTTGTTTCCTTCATTGTAGATTTTTATTACCCCTCTTTTAGCCAAGGCTTCTTCAATTTTGAGTCCATTTTCAATCATCTTTTCAAAGTTGGGTGGGCATTGCAATTTGATTCTATAGCTCATATCATCGTTTAAATTGTCAATGAAGTTTTCTATCTTTTCTTTTTCAGGTATGGAACGAGGGTATCTAGCAAATAGTCTTCTCCATCTTTGTAAAAATATGAGAAATGAATCACTCTTTTTTTGTTTTGCATTGCAAAGATCTTTCATGGTTATCTCGTGTTGGATGTTGTAGGAATATTGTGTGATGAATTTATTGGCCAGCTCTTCAAAGGATCTAATACCTGGTGGGATTTGTGAAAACCATTGCAAGCATTGGCCACCCAAACTTCGTGGAAACAATCTCATCAAATAAGTTTCTTCGTGTGCAAAATCAAGATTCATGGTGCAAAATTCTCTCACATGATCTATAGGATTGGATTTGCCATTATATTTATCATATTTTGGGAGATCACAGTTTGGTGGAAATGGTATCATGTTCAAATTTCTGTCAAAGGGGTAAGGAAAGATGTCTTGCCGCAAGTATCTTTTGGTAGTTCCCCTTTGCATATCTTGAATCTGTTGTTGGAGATTTTGCATTTGATGAGTTAAAGTAGCCATTGGATTTGTGTTTGGTGGATTAGTTTTTGTTATTTTAGGAGCTCCTTTTAATTGATTTACATCAAAGTCATGGGGTAGTTTCACACCTTGGTTAGCTAACATTATAAAATAATTTTCTCCCTCTTTTTCCATAATCTTTTCCATGAATTTGTGGAATTTGGTATCTTGTTGAGTTGTTTGAATGTCTTCCTTAGTGAATTCATCATTTTTCAGGTTGGTGGAATCTATGAAAGGGATTCTCTTCAGCTTCAGCCATGGTGGTTTGAGTTTCAAGTTCCTTTTCTTTAAGTTTTTGTTTTTGAGACCTTGTTAAAACGGGCATACAAGTGTTAAATTTTTACTAGACTTTGATCTTTGTTGGAGAGTGCCAAGGATATACCCAAGTCAAATAGAATGACAAATCCTATTGATGAGACTAAGGTGAGATTTGATTATACAATGTTGTTTTGTGATGAAGGATGACAGATCATGATGATGAAACTTAGCTTAACAATCAAAGATGTGTTTGATGATTTTAGGCACTTTAAGGTGGTAGATCCTAGTTTAGTTAAATAATTTCACTTGCAAAGGCTAGTTTCTTCAAGTTTAAACCAGTGTTATAACTAAGGAATGATTCTGCTTAGAAAAGCATCCCTGAATGTGGTTCAAACTGTCGAAAAAATGGTGAAAACAACTCTATGTTTGTAAATTAATTGGATGTGCTAGAGCAGGGTACATATGTGCTAGAAAATTGGATGGATGCGCTAAAACAGAGACTGTATGTGTTGGACTATTCCTTAGATGCGCTAGAATATGAAACTGATGTGCTAAAATATGATGTAAATGCATTGGAAAATGTCATATATGCGCTATAAGATGGGTTATATGCACCAAAAAAGGACCTAGATGCGCTAGAAAATGGGTCAAATGCATTGTAATAGAGAATGTATACGCCAAACTAGAAATTATTCACTATTTTTTTTCAAAAATTGCTTAGTTAATTATGTTTTTTATCAGTGAATTTGAATGTTTTCAAGGATAATCTTATGAACAATGATTTTTGTCTAGTTTCCTTATATGAATCATGCAAATTAAGTTTCTTAAATGGATGATTTCTTGAATGATGATTTCAAACACAACAAGTCATAAAATAGTTGTTTCAAGCCTATGATTTAAACATTAAGTGTATGTTCAAGAATCTGGTTTGATTCCTTTGATTTCCATAGGTATAGAACAAGAGAAAATAGATCGGACACTCCTAATGTCAAGGGTCATTAATAATATCATTGCCCACATCTTAGAACTATGTCAGCTCACACAACCGTGTCACCCCCTAGAGGGCGCCCGTGTTTTTTCCTTTTTCGGGTCTTAACCAAAGTCAAATCCTCCACTTTTGGCTAGAAATCCCTGATAGTTATATGGTGAGTATCTTGGGGGCAGATTCTTCCCTCCCCTTGCACTGTGAATACTAAAAATGTTCAGAAACTGACTTGGCTGGCTTCTACACTTAAAGTTCTTAGTAAGGGTTCCATTCGGTGCGGAAAAAATGATAAACTCCCTCAAGAGACCTCCCAAAATTTAGAAAAAAGGCTTTGGGGATGGTTATCAATGCGCACTACCGTTGAATGTGACTTTCATCACAATCACATTTGATTATAGTGGGTTGGAATGCTTGGCTTTAGTTGTTCCCACTTAAGTCGTTCTCATTGGGTGAGTCCTTTTTCCCATTATGACATGCCTTCTAAAGGTGTTATGCAAGAAAATAAAGAGTGAGTCTGGCATTTTGGTCACCTAGTGAAGGGGAGAGCATAGTCCTATCACTTTACAAGCACATAGTACATGGTGTTCATTAATCCTCTTAATTAAACTAGGTGCCTAATTTAATCAAAAGAAAGCAAAATTAACTCCAGACCCTGCAAAACACCATTAGTAGTTTCAAGTAATTATCTTTGACAAGCATATTTGAGCACCTGCAACACAGAGAATATGGACCAGTTTCCATAATTTTGAATTTTTGTAAAGAAAACCAGATGCCCTATAACAGAGACCATATGCGCTAAAAGATCAAGCATATGCACTAAAAGAACTAATGGATGTGTTCAAAGAACAACTGAATACGCTAAAATATGAGCTAGATGCACTGAAAGATGCTCCAGATGTGTGATAACAGGGCCTGGATGCGCTGAAATATGTTTCGTATGTGTTGGAAGAAACCATGGGTGCACTACATAGAAATTCACGTCCAAATCTGCAAACAAACTTTCCAGAAAATGTTAATAAAAACGGGGCTAGGCCCCATGGTGGGCGCCAATTTATGTGTGAGTTTAAAATGTGAATAATCAAATTAAAGCTAAACAACATACCAATGAAACATTATATTAGAGAATTCAAATGACAATCTAACTAAATTGAAACAAACACATTCTCTAAAGTCGTCCCATTGTTCTCTATCTCCAAGGATTCATTAAATCATAATTGCTCTTAGATTGTTTGTGCACTATGACCTTTAGAATGACAACCTGAAGAATGAGATACTGAAAAATGCAAGAATCTATTCCTACATGATTGATTGCTAAGCTATATGATAATGATAATGATGCTAAGATAATGGTGTTGTATGAAAATGGAGACTATGCTATGATAATGATATGATGAAACTACAATAATTATGATGCAACTAATGCTAGAGCCATGATTAAACTAATTGCTTCTAAATGCTAAATTCTCACAAATGCTCTAATGAAAATTCTGCAGAGTAAGATTGCTCAAGATGGGATCCCTTTTTCTATAGAATGAGGTTGTATTTATAGATTTTCCAAGGCATAAACTGATGTGGCAGCAACCAATGGTTTGGATTTAATTTGGAGAGATTGATGGTCGAAAGTGAAGAGGTTACAGAGAATCACAAAGAATGTTCCCTTTATGAAAACAATCTTCCAAGTGTGAAGGAGAATAAATGGAATAGAAGAGCCAAGTGTCCCAAAGTTGTTTGGAATTTGTTGAGGATAAATCCCAAATTAAATATTTGAAATATTCAATTTGTTGAGACACATGATGAGGTGGAAGGTGGAAAAAGTAGTAGACATGTGACAAAATTTAAATTTAATAAGAAGAAGTTAATTAAATAAAACAAACTATTTAAATTTTTTTATTTAATTAAGATTAGAAGAATATGATTTAAGATATTATAAGAATTAGAGAATGAACTATATAAATAAATTTAGAATTTATTTATAAGTAGACGAATTAAAAGGTTTATTAATTAAATACCTTGTATTTAATTAATTAATTCTCCAGACCAATTTTAGGTGTATACAATACCTATTTAGTTCTTATATATATTTAATACATTTAGATCTAATAGTCGATTTGACTTAATATAAGAAAATTTGATAAATCGAAGAAACAAAAATGATACTTCTATATCAATTTTTTTTTTTTTTGAAAAAAGACTAGCCCAAGACTCCACAAGGATTTACCTATCCTTATGACTCGATCCAAAATTAGACAAAACACTTTGAATCAATGAAAGGACTAGGGTACTTACCTGATCTGGCTACTTAGACCTATGTGAGTGTGTGTGTTCAACTCATTTGGCATTAACCTATTTATTTATAAATTCTATACTCCTCTCTCAGGTGATACTCTCCCTCTCCCTTTGGAGGGTAAGAATTTGATCTTGCATTTCACTTAGAAATCCAATCAAATAGTTAGCCTGTTATTAATCACATCATCATAATACTGATTAAATAATAATAATCATTAAAAATTGAAACAAATGTTGCATTGCATTTAATTTCATCCAAATGTCAATTAACATATAGTCATCTATTGATATCAAAACATATTTTTAACGTAAAATGTTAAAAGTAATTTGTAAAATAACTCGAGGTGTAGCATAGTTAAAAACTCTTAGACAGGGGTTTATTCAAGTCCACCTCCACACACACTCTTCGATGAACTCGAAGGCTAGAATTTACTTGAAGGATATTTACACCATATTACTTTACCAAGTTGAGCCACAATATCTTTGAGAAATGGTCTGAAGGTTAAGTTCAAATACCACAATTCTATCCACATTAGGTAGCACGAATGAGAAGGACCTTCAAGATTAAAATTAAAGGTCCAAGCTTGCAGATAACATAGTTGACCACAAATTACCCATGTCTCATATTGTAACACTGCTTGTGCATGATTAGCAATTTTAAACATGCAAGAGATGTATCCTTTACCAAGCCCCCTTATTGATTAAATTTTCCAACCCCTATTTTCCCATTTATAAAATTCCAATTTAGATGGTATTCCTCTTAATAAAAATAAAATAATAGCCCTATTTTGGTATTCTATAATCTACTCAACAACATCATCAATGAGCTAGAATTCTAGTATTTTTCCTTGTTCCTCCATTGAAGTATCTTGCAATAATTCGTCATCCTCAACAACCCGATTTGTCACCGTAGTCTCCATAATGGTTCCCTTTTCTATAGACTCTATGGAGGGTTTTTCTCCTAATCCTTCATGCTCTTATTCTGATGCCTCCATGTTTGAGTTAGAAACCCTTGACTCACTATTTTTAACAGATCCCAATTTCCTTGTCGTAGTTTTGGTTTTAATTTGTGTGGGCACCTCTTTTCCTCTTCCCCAATAGTATTCATGACCTCCCCTTGTTCATCTTCTTTTGGCCTAAAATTCGAGTAGGTGTCTTTGTGATTGGAGCCCATACACAACACCAAAACAATGCCACTAGGAAGTGATGAAGGGTTTAATCACTTAAAAGAAACTAAGGTTCATATTTTTACACATTGAAACACACATATGCCTTAGGATGAAATTTATATGTTTTTGGATACACACATATGTCATTTTATTGTGCATGCATCAAATCTCAAAAATGTTCCAAGATCCCCATACACACCATTTTCCCTATGCACATGTTACTTCTAGTGCATGTGCCACAACTCTTGGCATACATTTCACCCTCCTATGAAGGTGCTAAATTGCCTAACATGCATGACAAACAATGAATTTTGTAATTTAGTGCACATATTTTCCTAATTCTTCTACCCTCCATTAATGACCCCTAAATACATCTAAAGCTCAAAAAATTTCTACATATCAATGCTCCTGCCTCTATCGGCCACCTATAATGCCTCACTCACTTCACTTGATGTTGGACAAATGGCACATTCCCCATCATTCCTCAGCTCCTTGTTCTAGTTTTCTATATTAGATCTAAAGGATGAGGGCAAAAATAAAATATTTTATCCATTGTCCCCACATCCCTATTTATTCACCTACAATCCCTATTTTTTTCCCTAATCAAAATTTTCACCCCCTTTCACCTCTTTTCATCCCATTCATCCATTTTTTAGCCTTTTTTATTTGTTGCTTCAACTTTTTTCCTTCTCCATCCTTATTTCTTTTTGGTTCTTCTTTCAAGGGATCGTGCTCACATTATTTTTGCTTGATTGGTTTCTCGAGGGGGCATCATGCCTCCATCTTACTAACATCATTTTTATAACCAGTTGGGGCATATCATTATCTTTCCCCAAAACACTATTTTTTTGAAACAACATTGCTTCTTCTAGAGCAATGTTATCTCAAAGAGGGAAAAAAATATAGACACCTCAAATTGTCTCTTGACATTTTTGTTGTCATCAATTTACTTTTCATCACCACCTTCTAAATAATTGAATAAATTCTATTTATTTAGTTAATTATCATTGATCTTTCTACTAATATTAATTAAATAATTTTAATTATTTAATTAATTAATCTAACTCTTCTTCTAACATTAGTTAAATAAATTGAGATAATTTATTTAATTGATCAATCAATTTCTAATTTCTTACCTTAAATAAATAAATCTAATATATATTTAATTAAGTTCATCATCTTCATTCCAAAAATTAAATAAATATATAACCTATTTATTTAATTCTTTGTTTTCACTTGAAATCATTAGCTGACTAAAATTATTTATTTAATCTAGCTAATCGTTTGCACAATCCAAATCATGATTAATCAAAATAAACTTTGCTCAAGGTTCAACATTGTACATGAATTTAAGAAAATATTTTTGCATGTACATTGTTCAATGGTTTACAATTAGATTTAGAATAAGATTTGAATTCTTTTATTTGTTTTCTATGTTTACTTATTCACATAAATTATTAAAGAAGATTATTCACTTTAATTCAAACAATGCTTTATAATTTAACATTATATTAAATATGAGTAAATGATGTGTTGGAGATATACACCCCACAATATTAAAGAAGTGGGTTTGTCTTTAGAGAAAATTACTATGAAAACACTTAAAGAGACTTTAATGTTGACTTGAAAGCTATTATTAATGACTTTCATCATTAATAGTCAAATCAAAGTTTACATGAATAATTATCATTATCATTATCATGAGAGATGGGTTCTTGTGAACCACTACTCATGAAACATGGGTCAATGAGTTTGACTCAAAAACTACACGGTTGAATCCTGATAACAATATCATAATGAATAATTATTTCAAAATTTTAGTGATAATTTTCATTATTAATAATTAAACAAGATGTACCTTTTAAAACAAATTACATAAAAGCAACAAATCATGAATAGAATATGACTATATGAAAAAAGTATAATTTGATATAGAATTATAAACTAATTTTTAGTATTTTATAATACCTTTAAAATTATTAAACTATTCTACAACACCTAAAAATGTATTTTCTAATACTGAAAAACATGTTAACACAACACTATGTTTGACAAGGCGGACTCAAAACCAAAATAACTATTCTAATTAGACAAAATATTTGATGTATAAAATTAACTTCATAATTTTTTATTTTTTCCCAATTATTCAAACTCAACTATATTGATATGATCATCTTAACTTTAACAGATTATAATATATAGTAAAGTCTCACAAACAAAAAATCTATTCCTTCAAAATTACTTGAAATTTAAACTCGACTATATTGATATGATCATCTTATCTTTAGTAGATTATAATATATAGTAAAGTCTCACAAACAAAAAATCTATTCCTTCAAAATTACTTGAAATTCAAACTCGACTTTATTGATATGATCATCTTATCTTTAGTAGATTATAATATATTATAAAGTCTCACAAACAAAAAATCTAATCCTTCAAAATTATTTGAAATTCAAACTTGACAATATTGATATGACCTCCATGGAAGGCCTAGTGCTTCACCTCTTTGAGCATCACCTAGATGCAATGAGTGTCAAGTGGACCATTCACTATTATGAGAGATGGGTTCTTGTGAACCACTACTCATGAAACATGAATCAATGAGTTTGACTCGTAAAACTACACGATTGAATTCTAATAGCAATATCATAATTGATATGATCATCTTGTCTTTAGTAAATTATAATATATAGTAAGCTCTCACAATCAACAAAAACCTATTCCTTCAAAATTACTCTGAAATCTTCATCAAACTCAATCACACTTTGAAATTTTTTAACTTTAATAAATGATAAAAGATACCATTATCATCAAAATTATTTGGGATTTAGACATGTGACCCGATCCCATTTATGAAAAGTTTAAAATTTAATAAATGATGTAACACGCCATCACCATCATATGTTATGAAGTTAGGCAAGGGTTTTGGTCAGTCTGCATACGAAAATGCCTTCTCTTCCACAATGAAAATATCGTTGCGAGCGCCAGATTTTAATGAGGTTGGGGCCGCCACAAGTATTGTTGAGTGCAGGTCACCGCCATTGACTATAAATCTGATCAAATCACAATCTTTTACTACACAAGTTAACTAAACTTTCTTGGATTGGGGGTGAACAACTAAAACTACCCAAGAAGTAGGTTTTATGGTGAATTCTACTGTTGAGTTAATGAGAATCCTCTTCTGGGTAAACAGATTATTGATGGATTTCAGATCTGATTTTAATCTCTCTGCGTTGGACAGAGAATTTAATGCAGAAGACTCTGAGCGGTGGTGGTTGCGGTTCGGTCTTTCTCTTGCCGACACTTTGCTATGTCGAAATCCCATTTATTTCAACCGCCCAGTCTTCCAACTGCCCACAGTCAGGAAAAAGGAATACACAATTACATTAATTGCAACCCACGATATATTCATGCTTCTGCAGTCTGCGCTACAATTATCTTTCCTTCCATACCTATGCAACATAGGACAGGATATATACACAGTGACCGCGTGTACATGTAATGGTACAGATCTAGTTATATAGACATTGTGTATATACATGGCACCTTCGAATGACAATACGCAGAGTGTTCAGCGTCTTCTGTATGAAACGGCGGCGCCGGCGGAGCGGAGATTGGCGGAGCTGCGGCGGGTGATGAACAAAGCAAAGGACGATCCTCTGCGTATAGTCGGGATCGGCGCCGGCGCCTGGGGCAGTGTCTTCGCTGCCATGCTCCAGGAGGCCTATGGTCAGGCTACCATGCGGGACAGGGTGCTCATTTCTCTCTGAATTATATGTTCTGTTCTTTAAAAATATTTAAATGAATAACTTGTGAGAATTATCTTTTGGTATTTAAAACTAGAAAGTAGATTTTGATATTTCCACGTTAATAGTTTTCTTTCCATTTTATTAAAAAAAATTGGATTGAAACTGTGAGAATTTTTTAAATTAATGTTTGAATTATACTTTATGATTCATCATCAGAATTATGCAAACAATAAAAAAGAAAAATTAAGTTTTATTTTGATGTTTTGATCATAAAATCTGAATGCATGGAGGAAAAATGTTTCTTTATAGATTTGAAAAAAAGAAGACAGACATGGAAGCCATTATTACATCTACCTGTTCCATGAAACTGATAAAAGATGGAGCAGAGAGTTTACATTTCTTAAATGAAACTCTCCCTCTGGCGTTCTTTATTTGTGGGCCAAGTTATACCACACCCACGTAGTCCTTTATACCATGCTCATAAAGAGGGTTTGCAGTGAAATAAACCTTAGCAATTAATTATCCATTAAAATAATATTTTATGGGAAGTTATCCAGAAAAGTTTGATAGGTTTTTTTTGGGTGAGTTTTGAATTTTCGGTGTAAATAGTTGTATTGATTAGGCAAAAATATTTTTGTGTAAAAAGATTTGACCAATTTCAATTTAAAAATATTGTACAATTTATGATTTTTTTTCGTTCACGAGTTAAGAGCTTATAACTAAGGTTTTCGGTTTTTGGGCAATTCAATAGAGTTGGGGAGTGTTGGATTTTTTTGGGGTTAAGTGAGCACGAAGGTGGCAGTTATTCAATGGGGGGCGGTAACTGGGTCTTCTCCCCTAGTTTGATAGGTTTTTTTTGGTGAGTTTTGAATTATTAGCTTAAATAGTTGTATTGACTCTGAAGAAAATTTGACCAATTTTATTGTGTACTTAGATATGTTTGTGTATGATTATTAGTCAGTCAAAATTACAACATAGAAACTACTAAAAAATTACTAATTTTGAACATCAAAAAGTCATAAAAACTATATTTTATTCAATTATCTTAAATCATTTAATCATATCAGATTTCCACAATTCATAATGGCGTCAGTGTTATTTCTTGATTTGATTGTGTTAGAATTTTTGCATCACGGAATCCATGATTCATCATCAAAAATAATAGATGACTCTATTATTATGATGGATTACAGAGTGTCTAAACTTTGATGCAAATATTATACAATCAAAATCAACTCTATTATTTTTTATTATAGATCATGAAGTGTGTTTCAAAATATTGATACACAAATTTCAACACATTAGAATTAAAAAATAACACCAACAACTTTATAACCATTTTAATACATCTTTTAACAATGCCAATGAAAAAAAGTTACCATCAAATTGACAAAAAATATTACAAATGAAAATAGAATGTTCCCATCTCATTGAAAAATCAATATATATCTGAATTTTGGATGATAAGTGAGATTTTGAAGACTTTTATCATTAAATGACAACTGATTTAACATTAAAATAACAACTAAAACTTATTTTCCAATAAAAACACTTTTTCACTTTCTTAAAATCTCATAATAGACTAGAACTTACAAACAAATTAAACTATGCATCTGTTTGTTAACTATATTTTATCTTCTTTAATACTTCGAATTCATTTAACAGCTGGTGGTGAGAATCTGGCGGCGGCCGGGCAAGACGGTGGAGAAGTCGGCGGCGCAGAGTCTGTTCGACGTGATAAACTCTCGAGAAGAGGTGCTGCGGAGGTTGATTGGGCAGTGCGCATATCTGAAATACGTGGAAGCGAGGTTGGGGGATCGAGTCCTCTTCGCCGACGAGATCCTGCGCGATGGTTTCTGCATTAATATGCTCGACACTCCTCTCTGCCCGCTTGAAGTGGTGACCGACTTGCAGGAGGCCGTTTGGGATGCCGACATTGTTGTGAATGGTCTCCCTTCAACTGAGACAAGGCCCGTCTTTGAGGAGATTGGAAGATATTGGCAAGACCGTCGCTCACAGCCTGTCATCATATCGCTTGCCAAGGGAATGGAGGCCGTGCTCCACCCTCTTCCGCATATTCTTACGCCCACCCAAATCATCCATCAAGCAAGTTATAATTCTTCTCCTATTTTCTTTTTATCAATTCATATTTTATGAAAAGTGTTTTATAAGAATTCATGAGCATGAGTGATTCTCAATGTCCACCTAGCAGTGAGGATGGATATTGAAAGCACATTAATAACTAAGTACGATTGAATGTGCATCCTGCTTGCTGAATAGACAATCCTGAATTGTCCACTTAATACTTATTCTATTTTTATTTTTCAAAAAAAATTGTACATCATAAATATTTAGAATCTGAAAATTTGATACTGAAACAGATTATTATTTACTGTTTATAGATACCAGAACAAACAAACTACTAATGAGGTGGGTGGGTGGACTGGGTCTCATCAGGGACTGAAACAACTGCATCTTTTTTAACTTCTTGTTTTGCCCACTCGTTGCTGAATGTATGTTGAAAGAGTGGACATAATGTCTACACATTTGCTGGATCACTTAATTTTAATGTTTTATTAGGATTTAACTTTATAGTTTTGAGTCAATCTTTATTAATCTATATTTCAGGAAAAGTGGCTCACAAGAACCCATCTTTCATGGATATGAATGATCTACATAGCGCTTATTACATCTAAATGATGCCTACATGAATAAAGCATTGAACTTTCTTTAGAAGCCACTTATTCCACTGCTACTCTGATTCAAACTTACTTAATTATAGAATTTCCTCCAAGCTAAAACCCATTTATCTTGTCATTTATCCAAGCAAACCATTCATACCCATGAAAAACAATATAAGTCCATTCAAAATACTCAAAAGTCAAAACTATACAATTGAATTAAATATAATTTATTACACTCAACCATATATTTAGATAATATTTATTGTTCGCAGCTATTATTTATTAATGAGAAGGCTGAACTAGTGCAATCTAAAGTATTGGAACCGAATGGATCATGAAGTTTGATCCAAAACGTTGAGAGAGAAAAAAACTTACACAGTCAAATCTAGAAGATTCTTGCAATAACATTATGGACTGTAAAAACCATATGTCTACAATACTCCTAACAAATCATCAAATACCGACAACATAGATTGAAGATTTTAGCACCTTGGATATTAGTTTTCTATATAAACAAAATGGAATGAATTGAAGTTTCAATGTTACATTTGTATTCGGAAGCTTTAAAATGAGCCATTTTTTCGCGCACTTACTGGCATTTCTTCAGGCTGTTCTAGTTGTTTTTAGTTGAAAAAGTCATAGCTCAAAAACTGGGGATTGAAAAATCCTTTCACTAGTTTGGTCAATATTGCTTCAACTTGAGCCAGCCTTTCAAAATTTGTTAAGTGATTTAAGTACCTCAACACCTCAGTTTGTGCTTTTGGTGTGTATTCATTTTAACAAAATTATAAATGAAAAAAATCTTGGGGCAATTCTTGCAGAAAATAACTATCACACAACCACAAATAAAATATATTGAATTCAATTTGTGCACAAAAAGTAATTCATCACCAAACACCCTGCTAGGAGTGGCCTACCTATTTTCATAGTATTCATCGAACTAGAACATATATACAATTCTTCCTTTGATATAGTAGAACTTGACCATCTGTAAGACCTTTCTATGTTTGAAGCCTTGTCTCCATCAGCCTTATTCATGCTTGAAAATTTGCTCTAAAATACTGCGGTAGTCTGGAGTGCTTTTGTCTTAGTCTGAGTAATGATGTAAATTTGTTTTGCTCTCAATCTGATAAGCATTTGATGTTGTATGCAGCAAAGGTACCCATATCTAATATTCTTTTTCTGGGAGGACCAAACATAGCGTCAGAAGTTTACAATAAAGAGTATGCAAATGCTAGAATATGTGGTTCAGACAAGTGGGCAAAACCTCTGGCAAAGTTCCTTCGCCAGCCACATTTTATGGTATGGGACAATCCAGACCTTGTCACACATGAAGTCATGGGAGGTCTGAAAAATGTATATGCAATTGGTGCAGGTGAGTTTGTGCTTCTCCTTATGCTGTTTTGTCCTACTTTATTTGCCCAAATTCTTGAAAGATATCCCAATTAACTTCTGAAAAATGTGAACCTCATTTGCCCGGTTCCTAGAAGGCATTCAAAGCAATTCATAACAACCATAAATTCATGGCCAAAGAATGCAAAGAAGATAAGTCATGGCCATCTGGTCGGGTAGTCCTAAAAGATAAACACACTTATAAAATCCAGGCCTTAGATTAAGGCAAAGATAAACTATAGAGGCCCATGATCCATAAGAGTTGGTTTCATTTTGAAAATAATTTATCTTTATCATTCAATTTTTAATGTCTTATGAATTTGATGTGAACATAGAAAAGTGAACTCATTTTGAAAAAAATTCATCTTATCATTCAATTTTTTTAATGTCTTATGAACCATAGAAAAGTGAATTCATTTTGAGAAGAATTCATCTTTTCATTTAATTTTTTAATGTCTTGTGAACGATAGAAAAGTGAACTCATTTTGAGAAACTAATTAGACTTCTAAAATCCTGGCCTTAGATTAAGGCAAAGATAACTATAAAGGCCCATGATCAATAAGTATTGTTTTTATTTTGAAAAGAATTCATCTTATAATCATTCAATTGTTTTTGGATGTCTCATGAACTTGATGTGAACATATAAAAGTGATCTCATTTTCAGGAACTAATTAGCTTCTAATTAAGAGGTCTTATATGCTTTGGAATTTGGGCTGTTCTCTTTCTGGCTTGAATTTTTCTTAAGAGTGCAAAACAAGGGGTAAATTAATGATTCCAAGTGTGTTCTGAAGTCATGGCATATATATTCTATTTGTTTATACAGGCATGGTTGCAGCTTTGACAAACGAGAGTGCTACAAGCAAGGCTGTCTATTTTGCTCATTCAACATCAGAGATGATCTACATTACCCATTTGTTGGCGGAAGAACCAGAAAAGTTGGCAGGTCCACTTCTAGCTGATACATATGTTACACTGCTCAAAGGGAGAAATGCATGGTATGGTCAGCGGGTTGCAAAGGGGGAACTTAGGCCAGACATGGGAGATAGTATAGAGGGTAAAGGAACAATACAGGTGAAATTCGAATCCAATTGTCAGCTCATGCATACCTTTACTTCATATCCTTCTAGATTAGCATATGATTCATAATTGACTTTAAGAAGTTGATAGAGTAGCTCTTTCTGAAGAGACCAAGAATTAGCCTTTTCACTGTTGCCAAAGGTAACATAGCAAGCTAAAAGCATAAAAGTAATTCTAAAAACATATAAAAATCTGGTTAGTCCAAAACGTTATGCAGGAACATGACCTTAATATCAAAGACTGTGTATAGTTGGACATTCTCTATCAGAACTGAAGGACTATGAAGCCTGAATGGATACTCTGTTTTTTTTTTAATATATAGGGTGTATCAGCAGTAGAAGCGCTCTATGAGTTGCTTCGCCAACCAAGTTTGAGCGTCTTGCATCCAGAAGGAAAGAAAGAGGTGGCTCCTATAGAGCTATGTCCCATTCTTAAAACTCTATACAACATTCTTATAAAAAGGTATGGAATTTATGTACTCTTCCATGTTCCAATGAAGAACTAAAAGGCCTTGTTTGAAATCTAAATATAAAACACATAAGAAAAATGCATGGCTTTCCTTGTTCTAGAGCAATGGCAGCAGCAATAATTTGCATTCTATATTCTATGGAAGATTGAGCATTGTGAACTTCTTAATGCAGGGAGGCAACAGCAGAAGCCATATTACAAGCTTTAAGAGATGAGAATATGTATGATCCTCGCCATCGGATTGAAATTGGTCGAGGCAAGAATTGCTCCATGCTTCCTTTGCTGGGTACTCCAAATTTTGTTTAACCCACTGGTAGTTATAGGAGTGATGAGCTATCTTGATGTGTTCTATTTTATGTTTCGGAACCCTATATTACAACATAAGCTGTCTTTATAGTGATGATGTAAATGGAGAATCCCTATATTACAACATAAGCTGTCTTTATAGTGATGATGTGAATGGAGAATTCCTATATTACAACATAAGCTGCCTTTTGTTCAATTTGAGTATTCTTTTAAAAATGCTGAAAAAATGTGAGTATTCTTATAAACATGCTGAAAAAGATGTGATAGTTTTATAGTGTACAAAATAACATCAGTATCTTGTGAGTAGATAGAAGTCCCTTTCCTTGCCTCACTACCACAAGTCCTACCATGCCATTACCTTACATCAATCCTAATCAAATAATCTTATGTCATTTTAACATATCCTTCCCTGGGTCCCATATCATTTTCTTACATCAACCCTACTCAAATCATTCCATGGCATACCTTTCTTTCCATGGGTCCCAATTTTTATGTTAAAAAAGTTTGAAGTATAAAGCAAACCAAATATTAGGATCTAGTTGGATTGCATATAGTAATGCCAAATTTGAAATGCAACTGATGATTCCCTTGGCATTTCCCATTTTCCTATGACTCAACAAATCAACAATTATTAATTATGGAGTGCCTCAGTAACAATTTGCCACATTCTCCATCATAAACACTAAATAGTTGAAAGAGGATCCACTAAATTTGGAAAAACTGAAGGTAGGATATTTTGTATATATATGTATTACTAATGCTAATTGGTCATATGGTGGATATGGATAAGGTCTTTCCAAATATTTTGGTGGACTTTGGTAATAAAAAATTAGGATGGCAAACACTTTTTTCTATATATATAATAAAAATTCATAATATAAATGGAAATTAAGTCACATCATTGGAACTTCAATATAGAACTCATGACCTACATCTAGTGGATTCTTTTTATTTGTTGGAAAATAAGATGAGCATAAATACCTACATCATTTACATTGATATGTAATGAATTCTAGTCCAAACAATTACTCCTATTATAAATGTGGCGAACATCACTTTTAAACTTATGTAATTATAATTCTAGAGTACTACACCATTTCCCTTGCAAGAAGATGAAACAAGATGAGAAATCTTGAAATAACAGAAAAGGGAGAACAAATACCAACTTAGCATATTCTTTTGTTTTTTAAATGTTTGTGAGACCTTGAAATAAAACAATGAGTGAACTTCACACATTAACATCAATTGAAAAGTGCACTCCATCTCTACAAACAATGAATACAACTTCTTACTCACCCACCATTGTAACCTAAGACAAACAATGTCACCATCAATAGATTGTAATCCATAGGTCATGACCACACCTTGACCAAAATCACCCTAACTACACCCAAAGTCATTTGGTGGATCCCATCTACAATACTATGCGTATTGAAAACCCCCTTGATAATGTGAAATCTAGACCTTTTATTTTATTTAGGTCAAAGTTGAGAAGGATATTGACCACATGAGAATAACTTTGTCATCCACAACAAGCTCCACAAAAAAAAGACTACTTATTTTAAAAAATATTGGACGCTTAAGATTCTCAACAACAAAAATGTAACTTATAGGGACATGTATGCGTGTGAGAATACTTATGAATTCATTAGCTTCCAATAACCCCAAAGTAAAAAATGTTCAAAGGAATTGTAACCCAAAAAGAGGAACACAACTATAAGGTCCAAATGAAGTTAATATTTACTTTGATATACTAGTTGCCTAAACATTGACCTAGGACACAAATGTTCTTGCAACCAAAGATAATTTGTTGAATTACAATCCTCTATGAGCCTAAAATCCCTCTCAATTTATTATTGAACATCTTGAAACATATCATGCAAGCCATTTGTTCAAAAAATATTTCATCCACCAAAATAAACTTCATGTACAAATTGTGTCCCCATCGTCATCACAAGTATAAGGCAATTAGGTGAAGTATCTATGAATGCAAGATATGAAGTAGTAATAGAAAAATGAGAGGAATAGTTGTGGTCATTGTTTATAATTTGACCCTTTAGGGAAACATTTAATACATATTCATTTTGATTGTGTTTTTTTTTATTACTTGACATGTTATTGAAGTAACATGGTGGTATTGGAACTTACAATGACATTGCTCTTTCAATTGTGTACATGTAATTACTTAATGTGTAAAAGAATCTATTAATATGATGTTATATTGGCATAAACATTTGTTAGATGCTATCATGAAAATCATGGACAAAACATATGTAATCATAGTATGTAAACATGATAAGAATGATCATAAATATGTAGCATAATCATAAGACCATGTGATATAGACATGATGAGTGTAAATCAAAATGTTAGCATCACAAGATAAGAGCATTGGAAGCATGATTTAAATAACAAGTAATTTTCATAGCACAATATCATGAAATAATAAACATGTAATCATGTTCAAATTTGTAACTATACTATGTGATCATTACAAGCATAGTTTGAAAACTCATGAAGTCTTAGCGAACTCAATGTGATTGATAAATTTTTCTATTCGTATTGACACAAATAGACTCACATGCCAAACCAAGGTTGAGTTAGTTGAATATTCAATAAGTTTTTTACAAACTTGATTGAGTTTTTCAAGGTGACTCACAGGTTTCAGATGTAGACTTGCTTGGTGTCAAAATACAAAAAACCCTCACAATTTTTATTGTTGACATTTTATGCTCTTATTTTGTCCAACAAAAGACATCTATGGAATCCACATGAAAAACATGCTAAGAGGAGAGACTAGAAGAATGAAGATTTAGTTAGAAATACTTAGAACTTCATGCTAGAGAACAATTGAAATATAGTGCTAAAATTATGAAAGACGACGTATGTCATGAAGATCCATGTGGTCTCAAATGCCTTAATTGGGTTTTGGTGGTAAGAAATACCCTTGGCCCCCATGAGGATTATTTCCCCCAAACCTCGTTGAGGGTGCCACCCCTTGACCTTGTTGGGAGCTCCACTCCCAAATCTCCAACTTTTGTTTTCCTCTTATTGCCCTGAAATCCAAGCCCTTGGCCATCCTATTCTAAGACTCTATGGAACTATGTCATTTATTGATTTAAGGGTCATGTGACATATGTAATATTTGAACCATGAAAAAATTATTATCATATAGACTTATGAGTATGTGCATGGAAATGGGGGACAAAAACGGTCAAAACTAATGATTTTTTCTTCTTGAAATCAGTTAAAACGTAAATTTGGATGAATGATTGAAGATGCATGCACCCAAAATTTGAGGATACAAAAAGAACAAGAATTGTAGTACTCTGAATCTAGTCTCTAAACTATTATTTTTACAAAATGTTTGATGTTAAAAATATCAAACATTGTGCACAAACAAAAGTGTTCTTATTTTTCTTGATAAAATATAACATGGTGTTCAATGTGTGCCCCCTATTTTTGTTGCATTTAGTATTTTTTTAAACCACTTGGTAGAAATATAGTTAAGAGTGAATACTAGAAGTTGTTTATTTTTTTATTGAATATTTCTTTTTTGTGACTTTTCAAAGTGGACACATCTTGAAAATTGCATCACCAAGTGTGTATATCACATAAACTCCACAAAAATAATTTGTTTAATGTGCAAAGAATGAAGTGTAGAACAATCCTATATTTTTATTTTTAAATTTTGATGAGTAGATCAAAATGTTTAAAGAAAACTCAATATATGTATATAAGGAATATAAAATATTAATAAAATAAAATAAAATAAAAATAATTATGTTAATTTATTCCAAATAAATAAAAATCATATGGTTAAAAAGTTAAAAAAACATGCGACATTTTGATGGTACTTTTGTCAAATCTTATTACAAAATAATTAAATCTAATGATGTTAAAGATGGAAAACACCATTGAAAGTGAAAAAACACCTTAAATGGGGGGAAATTGGGAGCTCAATCCTTTAGGTCCATTACCCAAGCCTTTTCCAAACTAAAAGGGTAAAAAAAATTGACATTATAGAATGTGAGAGTGTTACATAGCACTCATATTTTGATAATGCAACCATATTTCCTAGAGTCCTTAAGCTTGCTCCATAATGGGCGAAAGATGCATGAAACTTGTGATTTGGTCCTACTAAAAGACTTCATGAAATGAGAAGAGTTAGAGGAGAAGATATGTCATTAATACCAATTGATATGAGAGTAGAAACAAGTCCCAAAACATCTATTGAAATAACAAATTATGAACCAAAATCACCTAATGCAAACCAATAATACATGACAATAAAATCACCTCGTAGAATTATTTGTAGAAATCAAAATATCTAATTGAAATCGATGAAAGTATTTCAACCAATGTTCAATAAAATTCCCAAATTTACTTGTAAAATAATTTCTAAGAAAATATGAAAAAATATTTTTTGAAAGCTTATATGAAACAAGAAGGTATCAATTATTTATGGAAATGATAGAAAATCTTAATTTTAGAGACACCATGAATATGTTTGGTCTAAGATCATCTAATTATTGATAGTGACATCAACTATTGTAAGGAATGAAACAAAAAATCTGATTTAATTAGCAAAATAACTAGATCACTAAAGATAAATAGAAAAACACTATTGAAATTTGTTGGGAGACATGAAACAATTGAGGATCCTAATAATATTGCACTATGAGCATTCTCAAGTAGATTTCCATACAAAGACAAGATTGTTGTTGATGCCTTAAGATAATTAATTGAACAATTTTAGAAAAATAACACAAGTTTCACCTAATTATAAAGATGTTGTAAAAAGGAAAACTAGATCTCAAAATCACAAACCACATCCTAAACATTTCATAGAGATGACTTAAACACAATTTTATCAAAAAATTGTTGAGAGTTATCATCAAATAAAAATTAGTTAAAGGTATTTTGAAATGGACAAACCTTTTATGTTAAGATCAATTATGCACATGCACTACTTATTGTTGTAGGGTGTAAATTGATTTTTTTATGTGCATTGTGATATTTATCATCATATATATGTTGCTTTGCATACTAATAATGTTTTACAGGAATGTATGATACAAGTTCCACCTAAATCGTCAAGATATTTTATTTAAAGTGTCTTATGTTAAAGTGTGGATGGAATTTTTTTTATAAGAAATCATATTTGAAAAGATCATGTGTTAGTTGTGGTGGTTTCCAATAGTTACAAAAATGTATACGTGTAGAGAGCACACATGAAATTGGAAAATATTATTAGTTTAAAAAAATATAAGTCAATAAAATAAGGATTAAAAGGTGAAAAATTGAATTTTTTTATTGTGCAAACAACGAATGCATTCTTATAGAATATCTCATTTGCATTTAGCATAATGTTTCCAAGAGCCATATTTCACATTCTTCAAATTCAAGGACCAAATCAATTGCGCGAACACATTGGGGTGTCAAGTGAATGCTAGGGAGCCCTTATTTTTTCTCCACGTGTCTCCTTTTGTTCCCCATGTACCATGTTCCTTTTAGACTACATTGCTCCAAAAACTTCCCTTAAGAGACCTAAGATTAAAAAAAATATCAAACTTTGACGAATCAATTCTTGGAGTTTGTGGAGGCTAGGAATGTTCCATCTACACTTACGTGGATGTGGGGTCCCTCCAAAATATTTTTCTCATTTTTAATTTTCAAATTAAAATTGTTTGACTATGCAAACAACAAATATATTCTTACAAAATTCCTCATTTGCATTCAACATAATGTTTCCAAGAGCAATATTTTACACTCTTTGCATCGTGGAATTAAACTAACTATGCCAACATGCCAGAGTGGGCTAGTGAATGCTAGGGAATAACCCATTTCACTCTCCAGGTGTCTCAATTATTATAAGCTACATTTTTTCAGTTGATGTTCAATGTATTGTTTCCAAGAGACATATTTTACATTCTTCAAATCATGTGATCGAATTTACTTTGCCAACACATCAAGGTGGGTAAATGAATTCTAGTAGAGACTTTGTTTCATTCCCTAGGCGTCTCAATCCTTTCAAACTACATTATTCAAGAAAAGTCTCTTAAGAGACTCAAGAGCAAATAAATGCCAAAATTTGACAAAGGAATTCTCAAAGTTTGTCGAGCCTAGGAATGTTCCATATAGACCTAAGGTGGATGTGAGATCCCTACCAAATAAAATATATTGATTTTTTCAACTCAAAACTATTTGAATATGCAAACATCAAATGCTTTTTTTGTAAAATGTCTCATTTGCATTCAACTTAATGTTACCATGAACCATATTATAAATTATTCACATTGTGGGATTGAACCAAAGTTGTTGACACATTGAGGTGGATGGTTGAATGTTAAGGGAGCCCTCATTTTATTTCCTAATCTTGAGTCTCAATCCTTCCAAGCTATAAGGTTCTTGTTGGAACACATTTGTCATTGTGCAAAAAGATCGACCTGTTAACGCCTGATACAAATGCCAGAGATAAATGGATCCACAAGAGGCGGTTAGTCCATGTCCCAAATCTAGAGGGAGACACTGGAAATTAGTCCAAAAATCACCCCTTAATGTCACTCGAGGTGATTTGAACTTACGACCATGACTTTGATACCATTTTTTGGAATGTTTTTTCTTGCGCCAAAAGATTGACCTATTAGCACATGATACAAATGCCAAAGATAAATGAATCCATGAGAGGCGGTTAGTTCGTGTCCCAAATTTGAAGGGAGACACTGGTGATTAGTCCAATAGTCCTGGCAAAGTTTCTTAAGAGATCTAAGAGGAAAAAAATTCCAAACCATGATGAAACAATTCTCAGAGTTCATGGGGCATGAGAATGTTCCATCTATACAAAAATGTGGTTGTGGGCTCTCCCCACAGTAAACTATCTCAATTCATGTAAAATCAAAATCATTTGACCATGCAAATAACTGAATACATTCTTACATTTTGCTTCAATGGAGTTCAATTTATTGTTTCCAAGAGCTATATTTCGTGTTCTTCACATCATGAGATCAAAATTATTGTGCCAAAACATCAAAGTGGGCTGGTGAATGCTAGAGGAGGATCTTTTTCATTCCCCATGTGTCTTGATCCTTATGGGATACACTATTTAGACAAAGTCTCTAAGAGAGTAAAAAAATGTCAAACTTTGATGAAGCAATTCTCGAAGTTCATGGAGCCTAGGAATATTTTGTATAGATCTATAGGTGGATGTGGAGTCCCTAAAAAATAATTTATCTCTTAGCTTTTTTTTCAAATCAAAATTGTTTGACTGTGTAAAGAACAAATGAATTCTTGCATAATGTCTCATTTGTGTTCATCATAATATTGTTGAGAGCCATATTTTACATTTTTTGCATCATGGGACTAAACCAGATGTGCCAACACATTAGGGTGGGTGTTTTAATTATACATGAGTCATCATTTTATTCTTAAATTTTCTCAATCCTTTCAAGCTACAAGGTTCTAATAAATTTGTTAGTAGACCTAAAAGTAAAAAAAATATGAAAGTTTGATGAATTAGTTTTTAGAGTTTGTGAGGCCTACGAATGTTCCATTTGGACCTAAAAGTGGATTTTGGGTCCCTCCTTAATAATCTCTCATTTATTTTTAACTTGAAATTGTTTGATCATGCAAACAACGAATGCATTCTTGTAAAATGCCTTAGAAGTTATGTTTAGTGTATTGTTCCCAAGAGCCATATTTTCTATTTTTCACATTGTGGGGTTGAACCAACTATGTCAACATGTTGGAGTGGGATTTAAATTCTAGGGGAGGTCCCATTTCATTCTCTACGCGTTTTGATCCTTACAAGCCACACAATTTTGGAAAAGTCTCTGAAGAGAATTGAGAGAAAAACCTACCAAATTTTGGTGGATCAATTCTTAGAGTTCATGGGGCCTAATAATGTTCCATCTAAACCTAAAACTATTTTTGGGGTCCCTCCACAATAAAATCTCATTTTTTTCAACTTTAAATAATAATCATGCAAATAAAAAATGCATTCTTGCAAACTGTCTCAATTCCATTCAATGAATTGTTGCCAAGTACCATATTTTCCTTCTTCACATCATGGGGCTGAAACAAATACACCAAAAGATTAGGACGGGTAGGTGAATTATGGGGGAGACATCATCTCATTCCATCGGTGTCTTGATCCATCTAAGCTATACAGTTTTGATAAAGTCTCTTAAGAGACTTAAGAGCAAAAAATTGTCAAACTTTGATAGAGAAGTTCTTGGAGTTCATGAATCTTAAGAATATTTTATCTAGACCTATAGATGGATGTGGGGTTCCTCCATAATAAATTCTCTCAATTTTTTTAGGTCAAAATATTCTATTTTTCAAACAATGAATACATTCTTGCAAAATGTCTTAGTGGCATTCAACGTATTATTGCCAAGAGCCATATTTTACATTATTCATGTCATGGGATCAAACCAATAACACAAAAATATCAGAGTGGGCTAGTGAATTCTATGGGAGGATATTTTCATTCCCTAAGTGTCTCAATCCTATCAAGCTATATAATTACAACAAAGTCTCTTAAGAGATCCAAGAGAAAAGAATTATCAAACTTTGACAGAGTAGTTCTCAAAGTTTATGGGGCCTAATAATGTTTTTTTAGGACCCGCAAATATATTTAGGATCCCTCCATAATAGTCTCTCTCAACTTTGTTCAACTAGATAATTTGACTATGCAAAGAATGAATGAATTCTTACAGAATATCTCAATTGCATTTAGTGTATTATTATTGAGAGCCATATTTTTCCTTCTCCACATGATGGGGTTGAAATAATTACACCAACATGTTACAATGAGAAAGTGAATACTAAGGGAGGCTATGTTTTATTCCCCAAGGGTCTTGATCCATTCAAGTCAAATAATTTGGTCAAAGTCTCTTAAGAGACCTAAGAGAAAAAAATATAAACTTTGATGGAGTAATTATCATAGTTCATGGGGCCTAAGAATGTTTCATCTAGATGTATAGCTAAAAGTGGGTTCCCTCAATAATAACCTCTCCCAATTTTCATCAACTCGAAACTATTTCACCATGTCAATAGTGAATACATATTTATAAATTACCTCAGTGGTATTTAATATATTATTTCCAAGAGCCATGTTTTACATTCTTCACATCATGGGATTGAACTGAGTGCACCAACACATCAAGGTTAGTGGGTGAATGCTAGAGGAGGCCCTGATTCATTTCCTAGGAGTCTCAATTTATCTGGGCGACATAGTTCCAACAAAGTCTCTTATGATAAATCAGAGAAAACACTACCAAACTTTGACAAAGTAGTTCTTAAAGTTTGTGGGGCCTAAGAATGTTCCTCTAGCCCTACAAATAAATGTGGGGTCCCTCCATACAAAATTGATATTATATGTAATGAAATATATTTCATTATACCTTGCATATAAAAGGAATGATCATACACAATATCAAATGTTACTAACCATGAAGTATGAATAAGAAGATTATGCACATATCATAATTCATTTGTTCCCCTTTCTAGCTTAAATCATGAAAATTCCCCTTCTTCCATGGTCTAGCCTTAGTTAAATATATAAAAACATTTATTTATATAAGATTACCTCCTTTACATCCAAAATATATATATCTTTTTATTTAATTGGTTTATTTTATACACTTTTGATTAACCATCTAATAGAATCTATTAGCCACCCTAATAATTTGCACACGACTAATAATGATTAATCTAAGATTTATTTTATCAAACCCCCATGTAGATACACATGTCATAACACATGCACACTTGGGGTACATATGCCATTGCACTTGGGTAATTAAAGTACTTCTAGAGGCATGGGGAAATATCCACATAAATCCATAAATCACTTTTTAAATTCTCCCAATGTATCTCCAAGTACCACTTTTGATTTTCACTGTCCAATTTATCCAAAGTCCATCTCACACCATTAATTTTCCATCAATCTTGGCTCCCTCCATCCTCACCAACCAAGTGAAGCCACTTGTCTTTCCCTCATCCTCCCAAGGCTCTCATTCAATTTGAGTCTTTGATATTTCCATCAAAACCTAGCCCTCCATCCCATAGCCAAAAAATCTATAAATTAAGCTCAGGTCAATCCCTTTGATCATCACTCATAAATGTAATGTTACTCTTCCACTATGAACACTAACATATCTACATATCCAATCTCAAATCCTTGGACTTATTGGGAAAACGAGTCTCAACCTTGAAATTACATAAGGTACTATTGATACATCAGTGATGGGGGGGCATAGGGGTCCCCCCCCTGTGAGGGGTTTGAGGGTTTGTGCCCCGAAGGGGGCTCAAGGGCAACGCCCTTGAAAGAAATTTTATTTATATTTTATTATTTTAAATCTAGACCATTCATCATTATGTCTCATATTTGATGGTCAATATTTTATTAGCTTGAATTACCTTAGAAGGCAACCTTATTTTATGAGGGTGTTGTATTATGATGTATTATAAGAGTCTGATAGCAGTTGTGTTGCCTTTGGATCTCTGGTTGGTGATACTCTTATGAGAAGCTTTCTCTACAAGTATATTGTAATCTTTGTGATTTTTGATTAATATATTGGGTGGATTTTGGAGTTTCTAGATAAATGTCTAATCCCGGTAGAGTTCATTGGGATGCAGTTAAAAGAGTCTTCAGATATTTATGCGGTACCTCAAAATATTCCTTGTGTTATCATAGAATATGATTGAAGATGAGATTTCCCTTAATATTCATGGTTATGTGGATTCAGACTGGGTAGGTTATGTTGATAGTAGACAATCCACCAATGCTTATGTGTTTACTTTATTTGGTGGTGCAATTAGCTAGATGAGTAAGCAATAGGTTGTGGTTGCTTTGTCCACTACTGAAGCTAAGTATATGACAACTACTCATGCTTGTAAAGAAGCCATTTGGCTTAAGAGACTGTGTTCAAATATAGGAATAAAACAAGGTGCAATGATAATTTATTGTGATATTCAGAGTACAATATGTCTAGCTAAGAACCCGACATTTCATGCCAGGACCAAGCACATTGATGTATAGTATCATTTTGTTAGAGATATGTTCAAAGATGGTAGGGTGAAGCCGGTTAAGGTAGATACTTTGATTAATGTTGCTAATTCTTTAACTAAGCCTATGAACATAGATAAGTTCAGATGGTGTTTAGATTCAATGGGCCTTTCGTCCCCTAGCAATCAAGTGGTGATGTTTATACACCCTCTTGTTGCTTTTGCAAGGTTTTCAAGAAGTGGGCGATTTGTTGGAAAAATGTGTCTCAACCTTGCAATTACATAATGTACTATTGATACGTTAGTGATGGAGGGGCATAGGGGGGTGATACTCTTGTGAGAAGCTTTCTTTGCAAGTATATTGTAATCTTTGTGATATCTAAATAATATATTAGGCAGCCTTTGGAGTGTGGGTTTTTTCTCTCGAAAGGGTTTTCCCCACGCAAATCACTGTGTTGTGGTATGAATGACATTTATGTTTATTTCTATTTAAAGTTTTGTAACTATTAAAGATCTATAAATTTTGCATTATTCTCATCTCAAGATTAGTGTATGAAGTTGTTCCACCACCTTAGCTTCCTTCCAAGACTCGTCCACATATGCTAGTGCAACAAGAAGGCTTGAGTGAGGGTATTGCATGTTTTTTCTTATGTATTTTAAGTTTCCTTTTTGTGTAGTCTTGAGTGTTGTGTTTGATTATAATTAAATGAGATAACTTAGTTTAGCTTGTTTGTATATGATCCAAGATCCAATTTTATTATAAACAATGATTATTATTGAGAAAGTTAATAAGTGCATGAAGACTATAATATTGATAAGCAACTTTCATCTCCTACCAAAAGAGTTGCATTTATAGGTTGGGTAATTTTGAGTGTCTTATCATGAAAAAAAGGGTTGCATCCACGAGTTGAAGGATTTTGAGTGAAGGGAAGCTCATCAAGCTATTTCATGTCAAGGTACAAATAAAAGATGAAAACCTCGATGCTTTATTTGATTTGTGCCCATGGATAAATTTATTTTCTTATAATTTGATTAAAAACCTTTGTTTTGAGGTAACCAAACATGTCCTTATTTGTTGGGATGGATGAAGGGTGATGTGGTAAAGTTCATTAAATAGTGTAACTTGTGGTTTGGGTTAGTTTGTATTTTATTGACAAGGATCTGTTTGATGTGGTTCCCATGGATATGAGGAGTAATTGTTGGGATTCCATATTTGTACCAAAGAGATAAAATCTATTTTAGAGGAGGAACCAATATAGATTGGATTTTGAAGAGGAAGGGGTATTTATTGAAATATCATAGTGACAAACTAGTCTTGTTTTGACTAATACCTCAAAAAGGAAGTAATTAATTAATGCAAGTGGGAGTTTTTTGGAAGAATAGAACACAATCGAAGAAGTTGATATAGATATTTTCATATGCAAGGAGTAGCAGGTCAACAAGAAGCAAATAATGATTGAAACTTATATTTTTTTGTGGTATCAATAAACAATAAGCTTTGGTAGGGAATAGGACCCATCAACCCTTCATTGTTGACTTATAATATTTTGGAGACCAAAATCTCCCTAGTTAGGGAGGTATAATCCAAAAATAGATTATATCAATTCTGGATAGTTGGATCATTAGATTAGTTTTGGATAATTGGATCATTGGATTATGTTGATGAAGTGGGTAAGATTATGTTGAAGATAACTTTTATGCTAAAAAGTGCATGTCAATATGGTACAATGAGTGTTAGGTCCTTGGAAATCATTTTAGTAGTCTATCGATGTGGATAGGGTGATAGCATGGAAAAAATCCATGTGATATAGATAATTATTCAATTACAATTGTAAATATAAATTTATAATAATTCATGGGAATTGGTATGTATGTGTGGTAGGAACCATCAAAGGTGATCTTCTACATGATTTGAGACAACGGGAAGCTACACAATTGGGGATATGACGGTGGTTACATAAATAACAAGTTGCTTGGTAGATAACTAGCCATGTTAGAGAGCCATCTCATATCCCATGACAATTAGGTGTAAGAGGAACCAAATTCTCTATTTTTGGTATTTTATGGTTGACATATATGAAGAAATCAAATTATTGTGTCAATAAGAAAAAATTGAAGTAATAGAGTGCTTGAGAGTGTGAGTGTTTTGTGAATAGAGTAATTATATATGGGTTTGTGTAGCTCTAAAAAGCCATAGATTTGGTTGTATTTCCATGTAAAATGAATGAGGTGTTCAATTCATTTCCTTCCTAGATATTCTCACCCTTTTAGGATTTCTCTAGAGAAAGCTATTTTGTTATGTGTTAATTCTTGTATGTTCTATATTTTTCATGTTTAAAGTGTTATTTTTCAAAAATTTAAAGATTTTTTAATATTTTCATAGGCTAGATAGAATCCATTAGGGAAAGGTAATAAGTATAGATTATAAAGTAGTTTTAATAATTAAATATATACTTGGTGCACCATTATAATTACCAACCGAATGTATTATGGATCAAAGACTTGGAACCCCATTTCTTCTTCTAGGATCAATTATCCAAGACAACATATGATATGCAAGGGTGGTCATCCAAAAGGTTCTTTTTTATAGTCTTGGTAAGGGGGGAAAGTCCATTTCTAGGAAGATACATAGGCTAGATAATTGTAATTTTTTCCAATTTAATAATCCCTCCTTGAGAATACCATTATTTAACTAATTTAATACTCCCTCCTTGACAACTAAGGAATTTCAAAAGTGATTAGTAAAGGTGAAAGAACAATGAACATAATTCAATGGGAAGACTTCAAAAATGACATGGAATGAATTTAGCATGATTCAAAAAGAGGAAAGCCTAATTGAGGAAAATATTATCCACATTATATAGTTTTGCCGGATATCTTTCCATAATAATGTGAATAAACTACTATAGGGATTCAAAGGCCTAGGGGATTACATGGTAAATACCACCAAGATTTATGTTTGTGACACAACTTCAAAAATGCACATATGTAAGTAATAAAGGTAGGTATTAGAGGAGAGTATTGTGAAAATTTTAGATCTTTACAATTATAGAAAGGATAAATCCATATAAAACATAAACAAAATCATACAACAACACAATTGTACATGGGGAAAGCCTTTTTTAGAAACACCCCACACTCCAAAGCAACCCAAGGTATTATTATTTGGTAATATAAACATAGCTACAATAAAATTGTAGAGAAACGTTCACAATAACTAGTATCACTAGCCAAAGAATTAGAGTAATTCCAGTAACATAGATATACCTACAAAACTTACTATCCATACCTCCATCTAAAAAAACCAATAAATAGAATAAAAAATACATGAAAGAATAAAATGATAATAAGGAAGCCATGATCTAAAACCACCTAAATTGTGGTGCTTAAAAATCCCTAGTTATAGATCCAACACCAAAATTCCAAGATGAGTCCACAAGATAAAAATAACATATTTCTTCATCCTACCGTGAGCTTATCATAATTCACTTTCTAAATTCTGTATTTTATTTTGGTTTCATTGTCAACATTCAAAGATTCCTTATGAAACATCATAACACATAATAGGTTGGTCGACAATTTTACTTCCTCTTACAACTCTTTCCTATGTCCTACGTGTTTTTATATTTCTAGTGTGGGAGGCCCATCTTCTAGAGGCCATAAATTTTGATTTGGGAGGATGTTGGGGCTTCTTATTTTTTATATCTTAGAGCTCAAAAATATTTACACAACAAGAATCCTAGATGCAATGTTGAACAATCTAGAATTTTATTTTCCTAAAAACAAAGTTTATAGCCTAGAAATTGATTTTTTATGTTTCATAGTCCAAAAACTATAATCTTTATATGCTTGACATTAGGAGCATGGTTTAAACACCCTTTTTAACAATATATTGGATTTGTAGAGGGGGATTAAAAATACAGGGCTTGGACTAACACAAACATACCCATTTGGACAATAACATTATGTAGTGTCCCTTTGTTTTGGCCTCACTTGATTTTTGAGTAATTCGTTTTATCATGATGTAATGTGATTTCATTGTTAGTTTGTGTTATTGAATTGGTGGTGAACTTAATATTTTAATGGCCTTGTTAAATTAGTTAATTAAATTAATATTTGAATTACAAGGCAATTTAAATAAAGTGGGAATTTGAAATAAGAATTAAATTAATTAATGTTATGATATTTAAAGTATATGGTTATCAATAAACGATTAAATTAAAATGGATTATATGGTGACTTAGATTAACGGGGAATTAAAATGATAATTAAATGATTTATGTTTATGAAAAGATGTTATATGTTCTTTGATTATTAACTATTAAATTAAATGGTGAGATTAAATGTTTAATGATAAATAAATAAATAAAGATAAATAATACTGTCATTTGATAGTGCGGAGTTGGCTTGGGTCGTGGGTTTTCTCCCCATAGGTCTCAAGTTCAAAACTGGAATTGAAATGGGAAACTTGTTATTTATATTGATTTTTGTTTTCGAAAGCTTTTCTCTGATTTTTTAGTGCTAGTTTTTGGATTTTTCGGAACTAGTCATTAATTTTTTCGAAAAGAAAATTTTACTCTACAAAATAATTCGGAAAACAATATAGTTGTGGGATTGATGTTGTTCAAAGTGAATAATTCTCTGGAAAGTGATTAAGATTTGGGGAATGGAATATTGGCTGCGAAAGAGATCTGCTACTGGACATCTTCTCAGTTTTAGGCGTAGGACTCAAGTCGGTCCTTAAATTCTTCTTGTGTAAATTTGGTGTTCCTTCTAAAATTTTAGTGTTGGAAGTCTGTTGCATAGGTAATCTGGAATTCGTTGTCCTTACTGCCATCGTTGTCTTTTCTTGGCTTTTCTTGGCTGCTTATTTACTTGGTCAAATTGTGAACTACTTCCTTGCATTCATTTTACTGAGTATTCGATTTGCAAAATCTACTTTGTCTTGGTTGTGATTTATGTTTTGCTTATGCCCTTTGTTATTGCCGACATTGCTTACTATTGGTGTGCCTCCTATCCTTTCATATTCCTTGTCAATGCTTTCGTATTTTGAATGCGTGACTTTCTGCACCAAATACTTGCTCCTGGATATTGCAATTTGTTTATGGGAGGAAATGGGTTAGGATTGGTGAATTTCGTTTCCTACGTTCCTCCTCATTGCTATCTTGAAAGTTAGTCATAGCCTTGCCTTTTAGTATCTGTCAATGGGCACTTCATATGTGATAAATCAATATATATGCTTCGTTGAATCTGCGTTTCTATATGTTTCTATTTTCATTTGTTTTCTTCCTGAAAAGATGATATTGTAAATATCTCTAAAACATAAATCTCGCCATATGCGTTTAAGTTAAATTTTTGCTTTAGATTCATACCACCACATGATTTGACAACATACGTGATCATGCATTACAAAATATACACTATTAGATTAAATTCGAGGGTCTTGGATTATGAAACTTTCAATGATATTTAAAGCTTCAAACTAGTGTCATGGTTGCAGTTTGGATGTTCTCTCATTAGCCGCGACTCTTGTATCCTATCGTGGCTGATGATAGACCCAAATTTTACTCCATTGGTTTTGGGTACCTTGTCTTGGTATGACTGTCGCTTCATTTATCTTTAACCTTCTTGTTGGGTCGAGTATATATATATTGTATGCATTTCTATTTTGGAAAAGTAACTTTAGCCTTGTGTTTATTTCTGGCATGGTGGAGTAATACCTCCAACCGTTCTCACAATGCTTTCTTATATCTCAAGTTTTGGCAAGAACTGGAATATTATTTTGATTAGATAGAATGTTCATAGTGTTGGTCGTATATTATTCATTGTTTGGGATTTCGATATTGAAGGTTTGAGTTTTCATTTAAGCTTTTATTCATGAAATTTGATGGCAATTTTAGGCATGCTTACCGATTGAAAATCGTTGCATGTAGTTATGAGTTCTCCCTTGAGCAGTTCGGTCGGTGTCACCCTTAGGAGAGTAGGTTTGGTTGGCTTTCGAAACATGATGATCTCACCTTATAACTGTATCTGATGTTTGAGTTGATTTATGCTCTATTTTGAAATCGTTGGCTTCACTCAATGCTTGATTTCGATGCATACTGACTATCTAAGTTTTCCCTTTTAATACATGTTTGGCATTTGATTGGTGAATAATGTAAATGACAATCTTTCTATATCAACTCGTAGCACCCTTATGTAATCTGCTTGGTAATTTGCATTTCATTAGTATATATATATATATGTCCTAATTCAAACTGAAATAATGAGTTTTAAACAACATATAGTTGTAGTGTATATATATATATGTGTTATAACCGTTTTTTTTTTTTTTTGTGAATTTAATAGATAATGTTAATTGGATAATTGGAGGGTTTAGTTAAATGTTTGTATTTGATAATCCTTTAAAAGATGGTTTTTTTGTATTCTTAAATAGTGGCATTATACATCAAATTTACTTGATATCTTTGACGTTGGTAAATGTTGAGAGATATAGTATGTAAGAAACCTGGTGTTTCTCAACCCAACCTCTGACGCCAAAATGCAATGTTTTGTTGTTTTTGCGTATTTTGTGATTTTTAGAAGTTTTTATAGCAAAACAAAAGAGGTGTGATTTTGAAAATAAATGCTAATAAATTCATAGATAAATAAATATGCATCAAATAATATTTAGAGAGATGGTGCCTGATTTTATTCTCATTATTGAATGATTACAGTATGTTTCAAGAACCATAAAATAGAGAAAATAATATTATTCTATCAAAAACCTGGTTTATACTTGCAGTCGCATGGTAAAGCATGAAAATGGTACGGCCAAGTGAGATGATGGCTTCTCCAGTCTCAAAATCGATGCAAAACACTCCAGAGACCAAGTTGCCCTAGCTGGTGAAAGCAGAAGACAAAAAGGCAAGGCGTTTTTGCCTACAAGAAAAGTATGGCCCTTGTTGCTACAAAAGTATGGCCTATACCAGCATTAATGAAATCTGTACAACCTTGAAATGCATGTCGGATGCTGGACAAATCACTGTTGGAAAATAATCGATCAAACTCTGAACCTGTACTCCACAATATGCACTGTAATGACCCCTTAATGAATCCACTCAACTGACAATCTTCAACTGGTATTGCACAGTCTCAATATGCCTGATTCTGAAGAGGGAATGTTCTCCAAAATCCGATGATCTGTTGAAACCCTTGATTCACAAACCCCAATGCTCTCAGAGAGAAAAGACAAATTAGAATAATTATAACATAAGTGAGTTCGATTTGTCTTTGGAAAATATATATCTCTCTTCACAAGTTCAACCCAAAAGGCAATTTAATAATCATTTAAATAAATGATAAATTCATCCTTTTTGACTTAGGAGAATAATTTATTAATGGTGTCTCTTTTAATATGAATAATTAATACTCATAATGATAATATTTTGCCTCTATTATAAAGTATTAAATACTTTATAATTTGCCATTAATTATTACTTTAGTATTTCATTAAAATGACTTTATATTATAAAGTCAAATTAATAATCTTTTAATAATCATTAAATACCCAAGTAAACACCATTTGCTCAACAAAACATCAAACTGGGTCGAAACTGAGCTGACCAACTGAATCAGGTGCCCTGCCGGAAATAGTAAGCTCTGTCTGCCTGACTTACTATAAATAGTAAGTATCTGAAAATCCCTCTGTAAGAGTCTGCCAAGGCCCAAACCTGAAACAACTGATGGGGTAATGTTCCTAACCACTGGGTAACTACCATAAGGGACCCTCTATCCTTAATTGTTAGCTTACGAGGGTCAAATTAATAGGCTCACTCCTCAACAAACAATGTCAGCTAAAACGGGGACATTACAGTCTGCCCTCCCAAAAATTGCTTGTCCTCAAGCAATCTTCGCAAATAAAGAAGCACCACACCACCTGGATCCCAAGGGTAGTGCTGAGTAATGTCCCTATAAGCCACAACTATCTCCTGTAACTTCCACAACTGATCAGCTGGAATAGAACGCCATCCCCTATTAACCTCGGTGTTGTCTGTCATAGGAGCAAGAAACTCAAGAGGGTGCAAGTCAATCTACAAGCAACACTTGCCCCCTAAAACTGCACGGGATATACTATCATCCAACATATCTAACACGTGCATACCAGAACTATGCACCTAAAACAAATCATGTACATGTGGGTCAAACATGAAACCGTATGCACTCTGCACCGTGTACACACTGTGAAACTCCTTCATGAGCTAAGTCTGAAACCCCAATGCACAAGTGGGATACCAAACACGATCAACACTCATCTCAAGAATAAGATCAAGAGAGTGATCGACATTGAACTCAAAGAGTGGATTATCATATGTCGGTGTAACATCCGCCTCGAACAAGGGGTTGGTCACCAACCTACCCAACCCTCTAGGCCAATCCCAAATGGCCACCTTCGAACCCCCGGGGCACTGAGCATAACCATGCCTAATCTACACAAAATCCTCCTGTACCTTCTTTCTCTTCCCACTAACAAGAGAGATAGAGCATAGGCTCCCATCTATAATCCCCCTCAACACATATTTCTTGCCCTATATCTCAAATCAAATCTCCATTTTAGGCAAGTTGAGGGGGAACACACTAATGTCCTGAAGCCATCTCATACCCAACACTAAATCCATCCCACCCAAATTGACCACATAAAAATCTTCCTGCAACTCATAATCATTTAGCATGAGGATGAGATTACAAATTCGCCGAGTGCAAGTGAGGGTATATCCATCTGCCACCCGAACTCTAAATCCAGCGAAGTCTTCTACCTAGAGTTTGCATTTGCTGACCAAACTCACATCAATAAAATTATGTGTGGCTCTGGTATCAAGCATGGAAATACATCATTGTTCGCCCACTAATCCCTTGGACCTGAATGAATCATCTCGTGCACTAGCAGACAATACCAATGGGGACAAATTGGCATCATGCCCAAACTCCGTAGAGGCATTCCCAGCCTCTGTATGCTTCGAAACAGCCTACTGGTCTGAATCCTTAGACTCAACATCTCCATGATAAACCCACATGGCACGGTTGGCTCTGCCCTTTGGCCTTAAAGGATAATCATGTTCCCTGTTGTAGGGCTCCTTGCACCAAAAACATAGTTGTTTCCTTCTCAATTCATCACAAGTTGCATCATGAATTCTTGCCGTTGTTTTCTTTTTTGGTTCTGCAATTGATGTATGACTCTCCTCAACAGGCAAGGTGTTTGTTTTTGTCTAAAATTGCTATTTCGAAGCAGCAAGCTCCATACTTCGTGCCTTCCGCATAGCCTGCTGAAGGGTGGGAGGATCAAATGCCTTGACCCAACCTCTCATCGGCTCATATAATCCCTCGGTGAATAGAATGACAAGTCTCCTCTCTGAAATACCTGTCACCATGACTGCAATCCCCTGGAACTCACCAATGTAGGCATCCAAACTACTTGTCTATTTGAGTTGAGCCAACTCTCTAAAGTAAAGTTCTAGATCTTTTTTGTCAAAATGCTCTATGAGTCTATTTGTGAACTCCTGGTAAGTAGTAACCTGGTGATGACCCAATGTGTACATGTCGTGATGCCACCAATCATGCGCCAATCCATCAAGGTGTAGTGTGGAAAATTTAATGGCCTCGTCCTCCTGCATAGGTCTCAAAGATAGGTAATTGTCTAACTTTTGTACCCAAGACCTCGTTGAACTCTTATCTGAGCCATCAAAATAAGGCAAGACAATCTTGCTCACTGCATGTTGAAGGTCTCTGTTCACCTGTGGTGGTGGCTGGTACTGGTGAGCTCTACGCTCAAATCTACCTCCACCCCTAGGCTTATGCACATCCATGAACTCATGAAATGACAATGACTGCCTAATCTCAGGAGCCAAAGTCGAGTACTCTCTGAAGAGTCTGGTCACGTCTGCTACTGACATACCATGTTGTGGCTAAAACTCTGTCTGGTGACCCTGTTGTTCTGCCTCCGGAGTTGGTGGTGCTTCCCTAGTAATAAGGGTGGGTTGTCCAGGCCTACGCTCATGAACAACCGGTGACTGTTGTTGTCGTACAAGTCTCTGTGGCTGGTCTACACCTCCTGTGCCACTAGACTGCCCTATCTGAATGTAATGTTGGTGAGGCAGAGTATACTATCTCATGGTACCTATCAGCTGTGACATCATGTCCATCATGTTGTCATGTCTACTCCTGAATTTTGCCTCAGTCATCTCAGCATTTTCCTTTTCTTTCCCTGAATCTCTAGGGGTCTTTGTAGGAATCTCTCGATCTGTCATGAGTGTAGTCACACTGTTTTCACTACTGCTAGAGCTAGATCTGTGAATACCAAGAATACCTGATACTGTCTCACCTTTTGGAATAGGCGGACCTGTCCAATCCTCAACTCTGCCTGTTCCTCTACCCTTACTGTAGAAAATAATGTCTCTACTCATGAAAAAGCATCTAAAAAGCAAACTTCTGACTGAAAAAGCACAGGATGGAAAGACTTCTATGCTCTAATACCACTGTAAGAAACCTGGTGTTTCTCAACCCAACCTCTGACGCCAAATAGAAGTTTCTGCAACAAAACAGAAGAGGTACGATTTTGAAAATAAATGCTAATAAATTCATAGATAAATAAATATGCATCAAATAATCTTTAGAGAGATGGCGCCTGATTTTATTCTCATTATTGAATGATTACAATACATTTCTGAAACCATAAAATAGAGAAAACAATATTATTCTATCAAAAACCTGGTTTATACTTGCAACCTCGAAATCAATGCAAAACACTCTAGAGACCAAGTCACCCCAGCTGGTGAAAGCAGAAGACAAAAAGATAAGGCATTTTTGCCTATAGGAAAAGTACGGCCCTTGATGCTGCAAAAGTATGACCTGTACCAACATTAATGAAATCCGTACAGCCTTGAAATACGTGCCAGATGCTGGAAAAATCACTGCTGGAAGATAATCAATCAAACTCTGAACCTGTACTCCACAATATGCACTATAATGACCTCTGAATGAAGCCACTCAACTGACAATCTTCAATTGGTATTGCATAGTTTCAGTATGCTTGATTCTAAAGAGGGAACATTCTCCAAAATCCGATGATTTGCTGAAACCCTTGTTTCACAAACCCCAATGCTCTTAGAGAGAAAAGACAAATTAGAATAATCATAACATAAGTGAGTTCGATTTGTCTTTGGCAAATATATATCTCTCTTCACAAGTTCGACCCAAAAGGCAATTTAATAATCATTTAAATAAATGATAAATTCATCCTTTTTGACTTAGGAGAATAATTTATTAATGGCGTCTCTTTTAATATGAATAATTAATACTCATAATGATAATATTTCGCCTCTATTATAAATTATTAAATACTTTATAATTTTCCATTAATTATTACTTTAGTATTTCATTAAAATGACTTTATATTATAAAGTCAAATTAATAATCTTTTAATAATCATTAAATGCCCAAGTAAACATTGTTTGCTCAACAGAACATCAAACTGGGTCGAAATTGAGCTGACCAACTGAACCAGGTGCCCTATCGGAAATAGTAAGCTCTATCTGCCTGACTTACTATAAATAGTAAGTATCTGAAAATCCCTCTACAAGAGTCTGTCGAGGCCCAAACCTGAAACAACTGATGGGGTAATGTTCCTAACCACTGGGTAACTGCCATATGGGACCCTCTATCCATAACTGTCAGCCTACGAGGGTCAAATTAATAGGCTCACTCCTCAACAAACAATGTCAGCTAAAACAGGGACATTACATAGTAAGCTTTATTTGATTTTGTTTGGAGAATGAAAGTGATTTATACTTAATTATAGGGTAATTAAATGATTGAATATGTTGATAATTGATTAAGTAACGAAATTTGGTTGATTTGATTAAATGATTGGTATTTGTGTTCAGTTTGGTATTGAGTTGATTATGTTAGTTTTGATTGAGTTTGAAGATCTTGTTGTGATGTTGGAACTCATAATCTACACTTCTCGATTTGTAAATTGTAGATTGAAAATAATATTGAGATCATGTTATTGTTGTCATTTTGATGGGGGAACCCTTGTGTTAGCAATTTGAGATTCTTCCAAAGGTTGGGGAAAGAGCTTTCTTATGATTTGTTTCTCATGTTGGTTCTTGTGAACTGTGATCTTACACTTGACTATGTGGGTTTAGCCTTGCATTTGGTAGTTTCCTTGTTATGATGTTCTAGCATGAGATGGTGCATGCCTCACTTGATTTTCTCACTTATTGGCTTTTGGTTTTTGTGCAAGTGGCTTGCCCGTTTGTGATTTTGAGGTTTTGTTGCTAGTAGGGAGTGTGGCTTCCCATGGGGCCAGAACCCTAAGTGGTATCCTTGGTAACTCATGTGGAAGTTGAGTTAAATAAGTGACAACCTAACTAATAGTTAGAGGGTGGGTAGTAAACATACTAACAAAGATAATGAATGCCCCTCTCATGGCTCAAGTGCTCGTTTAGGCTTGAGATGAGACGAGAAGTCCTGGAATGGAAAATCAACTACCTTGTCTTCAAGAAAGGTAAGTTGATTCTGCATGTGTAAGAATGGGGTTCAAGGATCGGTTGAGGTCACCAGGGTAACCCGAGATGGGGGTCGAGACCTAGGAAGATCTGCATTGGGTAACTCATATCGAGCCATAAGATGACACACTACCCTTAGCAACCATGTATGTTTGTAATTTTCTCCCTCGGTGTTCGTGTACCTCTGGAAGTGATTGTTCTTATATTTTTATCTTGTTGCCCTTTGGATCGTGGAGTCATGTCATCCTTGTACACTTGATTGTTTTATGTTGTGGGTCTTCTTGTCATCTCCTAGCCTAGGGGATGGACCTTAGGTTCCACATGGTCAGGTGGAACATGCTATGCACCCATTGGGTTCCCCACCGACAATCGTGATGCTGGAGAGTTGTACCGGTTGTAGTGGTTCTTGAGCTTTTTAGTGTTGGTGATAGCTTTGGTGTTATGTTCTACATTCCTTTCTGATGTATCTCATTATGTAATTGTGGATTCCTTCCCGTTGTTATAAGATAAGATGGTTGTATTATGTATTGCTTATCTCATGTATGGGTATGGTGTTGTAATTTTGAATTCGCATACATTGCACTTATGAGGTGTTGTATCTGTGGAAATATTTATAATCATGTAGCCTTTAGATTTGATGTGTATTCATATGACAAGTGTAATGGATGTATCTTTTGACATTATCATGTGATCACGTATGTATGTATATGTACAGAGTTATGGATGTTGTTACTTTGTTCATTTCTTTTATATAAGGGGTTTAAATGAATGCATGTGTTCAACTACCTTTGTTATGGGTTTTGTGTTAAGTTAGAAATGTTTACAACGTAATGTAGTCACGTCACCCCAAAGGACTAGTTTAGATGTTGTTTATGCATGATTTCAATATTAGTGTTGTATGATGGTTTACATTTTTTGTTAGTTTATCTTTTAAAAAAAATTGTGTCATTGTTGTTAGATGTTATGTTGTCCTTTGGGGTGTGTGTGGTGATTCATTACACATTAGGTATAATTATAATAGGATAACATCTTAAGAAAATTGGTTTTCATGATCTTACAAGGTGTGGTTATTGTTAATAAATAATGCATCAATACCCAGTTCATTTAATCCATTTCCTACATAACCCCATGAGAGAAAAGCATGCATACAAGCTTACAAACTAACCAAATGCAAAGATCAAATAGAAAAACCACAATATAACACAAAGCATACCTTGAGAAGACCTTCAAGAGGGAAAGATCTAGCCTCCAAAAGCATCCATACTCCATCTATTAATCAGAAAATAAATAATGCACATACTTACAAAGCTACAATGAATACTTCTAAAACATCAATCTTTTCCAATGCATCCTTCATGTGTCTAAGCATGAATCCACACATCTCATCATGCTTCACTTATGTACTCCTTAGAAAGACTCAATAATATGACAACCCACTCACCCAACCAACCTTAACCACTAATCATGTGTCTACTTTTATAGATACAAGCTCACACAAATACAACCTAGTGGTAAGATAAAATCATGTGCCACAAAACCATTGTCCCCTCATTTAATATTGGGTACTAATTTTTCATGTTATTACATACTTTCCTCAAATATTAAAGAATTATCCTATGCCTCCCACACATAAAATAATTAGCCCAATGTTACAATACAACTTACAGTAGTCCCAAATAATTATCTAATGTAGCTAAATACATCTCCTAGGTGCATCACACTAAATAATTATTTAATTTACAACATTATAATAAAATATTTTATGCAATGGTGTACAACACCAAATCATAATAGTTATGTCTAAAGCATGATGAGGAATCCAACATTTTTTAGATCTTTCCCTTAAATAATCTATGGATTGAACTTGTAGCAACTTGAGGATTTCAAAAGTTCTTTGTGGAAGATGGACCCAACTATCCAGTATATTGAGCTATATCGTTAGAATGGTAAAAAAAGTTCTTCTAGGACTTGATTGTCTAAAATTGATCACACAAACACTCAATTTTAGTTGGTTCTATGGATCATCCATTTTGTTGAATAAGTTTCTTGCAAAATAAAATCATAATAGGAAAGAACATGTGAACTAGGCTTGTGAACTATAATAATTGGAATGATATATCAATTGTTGACTATTTTAATAGTTAATTTTTTTAAACTATTTTGACAACATATATAACCTTAGTCTATGGGAACCATTCTATTAAGTCATTTTGTTATTATTTTTTTATAAGATGATCAACATTTGCAGGGTGTTGTACCCTTCACATAGAAAGCCCATAGGGCCAAAAAGAAGTTAGTTCAAAATAACATGAACTAGAAGAAAAATGAACAAAAATAGCTGACTGACAGCTATGGAACAATGAACGAGGATTAGACAACCTCATAACCAGAGGGGACTAATATAACACCCTGAACTTGAGGCCACGAAGAATCAATGGATTTGGGGAATCCCTTCTTCTTCCTCAGCACAACCGACTAGGAAGACTCGGAATCAAAATCCATCGAGCGGGGTGAGGGGAGTGGATCCACAACAACCACCTTGGGCAAGGAGCCACCATGCAACGAGGGAGCCGGCAACAAAGAAGAGGAGACATGATCTATCAAAGAACTAGCAAAGTTGTTCAATGAGGGATGAGCAGGCATGGACTAAACAATGATAGAAGATCAAGGTTGTAAAGGGTCCACATAAGGGATAACCGGAAGAAGTTCTCGGAGAGGCTCCAACTCCAAGGGAGAGACAGTCAAGGGAGGGTCACCTTCTTTAGAGGAAACATTCAAAGCAGGAGAGCCAACCATAAGATGGTCTGAAAGAGCATTCTTCCACCAAGTAGCAGCACCCTTGCGGCGAGTAAGAGGGCAACCAAAGGCTAGGTGACCAACAAAGAAACATCTCCTGAAATGAAAGGGGAGCCCCTCATAGTCTAGAAGCTACTTCCAAGGTGTGTCCTCCACCATCAAGACCACATCACCATGGAGAGGTTTGTAGATGTCCAAATCTATTAGAATACGAGAAATTGTAGTATGCCCAAGATCTTGAGACACAAAATCTACCTTCAAAAAGCTACCAATGGCATTACCAATATCTTCAAAACAAGAATCCTCCCAAAAATGGAGAGGGAGATTCAGCAGTCAAACCCAAACTGGTTTAATGTTCATAGGCTTTGTAAGAGGATTGAAATAGTGAGACTAGGGCCAGATGAACAATGAATGAACACCCCACATCCAAACCTTGTCCAAAACTTTGTCATGATCCACGAAGGAAGAGAAGGTTTCAAAGAAAAAACCTCTAGCACTGGGATAGAGGTCAATCTGTCCAAAAATAATAGGCTTCTAGGAAGCGAAAACCCACTCATGGAGGTTAGGAAGGGAAGGCCACAAGCCATTAAACTTGCAGACCACACCTTGACGAATATAGAGCTCCTCATTCTCAACAACCTCATGCCCACATACAACTATAGGGGAGGCTCGGGCATAAGGCAAGGGACAAACCCTAGCCAAAGTAGAAGGGATTTGGCCATGAGCAACATCAGAGAATGACTTTCATTTTCAGTCAGCAGTCACAGGAACAATCTCAAAATAGGATAACCGAAGGCATCTAGAATCAACCCCAAATCTAGCAGAAGGACCGCCAGAGACAGGGGCAGAAGGAAGCACCAAGGAGTTTGCTCCCAATCCAAAACGAGCAGTATCATGTTGACCCACCACCACAGTAGAGGCCAAGCCCAAGCCCTGCACATAAACCCTCTTAACATTCATGCCCACTTGAAGAGCACACACTCCAAATCCGCCAAGTTCTAACTTTGTTATTGCCCTCAGATTGATAGGCGCGAAGGGAGAAGCCCACTTAGTAACCTGCAAACAGTCTATATTTTCCCATTGCACTCTCCTGCTCAACAACATTTTCAAAAAAAATCCTAAAACAAGAGTTTTTTGTTATTAGTTGACAACATCACATCTATGACAAAATAGCAATGTCAAACCTTTTTGGAAGTTCAATCATTTCTCCTTGGATCACTTTGTATGGGAACAATTTGATTCCTCTTATCAACTCTTGTACTCATCATATAATGCATCCATTAGGGTATGTGATAGATATCTTAGAAGTACAAACTTCTTAGATTCAAAAAATTAAGATTGAGATTTCTTATCCTAGATGTTTGGAAATTAAAGACCTTGTATTTGATTACCATTGTTATAAAGAGTTTCATTGTACAAAGTAACTAATTTCACTATATGCAAGTGAGAGAACACATTGTTGGATTTTTAAGGACCTCAAGGAGGGACAAATCTTGTAGAATTTATTCATAGTGGATTCTTAATGGATCTTTTCCTAATTGAGTTTTCTTAGGGAAAATCAATAATCTTCTTCATGTGTTGTTTATTTTACTTGCTTGCACCTAGTTGTTAGAATTTTCCAACATCTATATCCAAAAAAGGTAATGGATAATATAAGTATGTTTAACATTGCATAATGAATATATGGTGTTAGAAATTAGTCGTAAAGCAACAGGAACATCACAATTTGTAGTCTTAAATGTTGTTTAATTGACTATGGAACTTGCGAGCAACATGGTGTAGAAAATAAAATCATGATGAATTGTACAATGGAATATCTATGTTGATTATGAATTAAATATTATAATAATGGAACTTGTATTTCTTGTATAGGGTTTCCCTAAAAAATCATATTTGTGTGTGTTTTTTTGTATTTGTTAATTCACAAAGAAGTGAAAGTTTTTGGCAACCCAATACAATCATGGAAAAAGCTCAGAACAAAGCATGATGATATGTAATCAAGGTTGATATTCCACATATTTATCTATCAACAAAAATCCTAAATATTCCAATCAATAAAATACACTAACATAGATACTTATGATATAAATTGATATCCAAACACCCAAAAAAACATAAATCCGTTACTCAAATATTTAAAATACACTAACACTCATAAAAGCTCTTAAAATGCTCTCAAATACATAAATACAACCCAACAAAATGAAAGGAACAAATCCTCTCGTAATTGGACTTATTGTTTATGGGCCTCGGTAGCTCAACTTATTCATGTGACCCAAGTTCCTTTGATTGTAGTTACTAGTACTCGTGGCCTATTTTCCAAGTGATTCTATAGATATTCTAGTAGGGGCTATACATCATAGCTTCCTTAAAGAATGAAATCCCATTATCTATCATTTTGCTTTGTCAAACTATATATTGTATTCGCACAAATGCCAAAAAAAATTACCAATTGTTATCTTAGATCTTACTAGAAGACCAATTGAAATAAGTGGTTATATAAGATAAACACAAATCTATTTAAAATGACACTAGGTTTCCACTAGTGTGATTCCATGAATATTTTCTTTGCCTTTAGGCCTTGAGAAATATTTATGTTTGTTCTAATTTTTTATATTTTATTAGGATTATTAATTGCTTTTTTTAATATTATAGGTAGAGGTAGTTTTTTGAAAAGGTTATTTTTCATAGAAATTAGATTAGAAAGAGAAAACTAACTCCACAAAATAATTATAAAATAGTAAATAGTACTAAAGTTATAAAACACGTGTAGAACGCATAAAATGAATATCAGTACAAAAATAAAACAAGACGATTTCAATTGAGAGATTAGTTAGACAATATGAATCCAAAGAACTCAATATAGGTTTAAGTACTTGTTACGATTCTTTTCATTGAGTTATTGAAGTGAATATATGATATTTCCTTTTTAATCACCAAATCCTTCAAAGGATTGCTAGTTGATCTCAAGCCCAAGTTATGAGAAGGATATGTACCCTCCAACTTTCTTTTTTCTTTTCTTGGAGTGCAAGGATATGGTGGAGCAACCCACAAAGGAATTTCCCCATATTTGCAACAAAAAACATCCTCTCCATTAGGCACCATCATGCTCTTCTCATCGACAAGCTCCAACAGAGAGATCTTGGTCTCCATTTTGAGGGAAGGAAATGCCTCCTTACTTCCTTCCCTTATCACAACCTTTTGTTTTCTCCTATTGACAAGGTAAGCAATGGTTGAGTGACTAGCCATAGGATTAGTAGTTGTTGGATCAATACTTAATTAATAATTTAAAGGATTTCCAAATATTATATCATTTAGCTTGTTAAAAGTGGTGATCAAATGCCATATGGATAACTTTCATTTGTTAACCAAGTTTTTCACTTTTTTCATTAGGAGGCTTAGATCCACAAGGTCATTTTGTGAAGGTTCTACCTTATTAAATCAAATTAAATTAACAATGAGGAAACTTTGGGAGGTGTCTAATTTCTTGTTTTTAGATCTACAATTGTTAGACACGTGTCTATGGCTATTTAATCTACCATTGATTTCATAATGCATTGTGACTTCATTAGAGCCCATCATTCATTGGATCAAACATAATAAATGACAAGAATTACTTTTATCATTTTATTTGAGCAAGGTAGAGTTTTCTAGTTCATTCCCAAGGGACATTATTCAAATTTTCAATGCAAAGCAAGATTATCTCTTGGCTTTGATGTAAAATACTTCATCTTTTGGAATAAGGACAACTATGCAGTCACAAACTTGTCTAAATATATAACAAAGGAAAATGAACCAAGCTCTTCTCAAAAGAATTTTTTTCCAAAAGAGAGAATAATGGCTCAAATTGTTTGGCCTCTAATGCAAACAAACAAGGATAAGTCCCATAGAAGAATATTCATCCAAATCAAATAGGGAAATCCCTTTAATACTATATCCTTACCCAGACCAACCCAAAAAGGCTCTAAGGTGGCCAAAAATTTGATGCACAACAATCTAATGATAGAGATACAAGTAAGTCTAAAATATAGGATTTTAGTATAGGAAGCTCTACTTACTATAATTTAATAGTATAAATGTACTAAAATTAGTGTGAAAGAAGTCTAGACCATGAAGTAGAATACAAAAAATATCATATTTTAGGCCTCAAGTCATCTATTTTAATTCTTAGGGAAACACATTAACCTTTCTCCCATATAGATTCAATTGTAGCTCCATAACCAAATTATCAATAAACATGATGGTAAATTATTCTAATAAAAAAGAGCTAGATTTCTTTATTCAAATATGATCAATCTTCATTACAAGACATAATTAGACAACTAAAGTACAATGTTTGTAACCTTTACAAGGGAATATCAACATTAATATTATAATAATCATAATATGGTGCAAGTTTATCCACTAATCAAAAGGTCAACATATACACTCTATTAAGATTTAGTAATTACCTTGTGAGATAGAGTAATGAAATACTTATCCCTATTGAATATAGATATCGAATTGATACAAATATGCTCCTAAATTATAAAGTCATATTCTTTAAAAAAGATACAAGTATGTACATAGGTTATAACAATTTTTTAACATATAATCCAATATCAATATTTAGGTATTTCCATCCATCACAAGTTTGATACAACATGGTACAACAATCATCTATAGTTCCTCAACAAGGTTACATCAAAAACTAAAGCATTTAAAACCCATCACACTCAAGTATTACAAGCACATCAAACCATATAAGGATACACCAACAATTAAGTCTCCTCATCTTGGTGCTTTGGACTACTCTTATCATGCATGCTCAAGATAGGGCTTTTCTTTTGTTTAAATTACTAATTTATGCTAATCAAATGGGGGCACTTCCCTTTAGTTAAAATACATTTTAATTACCCATATATCATATATAATACTCTAATAATCCAATTGTTCATCTCATAATTTAAGTGAACTTGTACATAAATATTAGACAACTTAAGAAATATTAAGCTCCATAACCTTTAGATATACATTGCATTAATATTTTGGTTACGACACTAGAGTTGATGTTGCTAATTTCATTTACTTTATAATTGAAAACAAAAGATATTAATCATTCCTTCATATAATAGAACCTCAAGTAATTATAATATTTTCAACCATATAATTTCCATAGCTAAAAAAAACAAATACTTGTATTCATTCCCTTAGAATTAATCCAAACCTAATTTTTTTAAGATTATTCAAATTGCATATCAAAATTGTATTATAATTGTTAAAAAAAAAATCAAATTAGGGTTTCTACCTAATAAATAAATCATGTTATAAACTAGTTTTAGGTAGTTTTTAGGTAGTGTTTCCTACCTTTGGATAGCCATTATAATCATTTTCAACATCTTAGATTGGAATTTTAAATGTGTATGTATGCATGTAATTGTAAAATTTGAGATTGACAAGTCAATTTTCATAATTTAGATATTGCTATGAGTATAAAATTAATTATTAATTTTTCATAATAAAAATTATATCTATTGATTCAATTAAATTTCCCTATAGATCTATTGAATTAAGTTAATAATTTCTAAGTATAATCCATTGTGTAGATCAAATCATATATACACATATATAATATTATAAGATCTAGCCAATCTTAAACTGAACATAAATCTTGGAGCATATTACGATATAGAAAAATAATAACAAAGAAAGAGTAGAAATAAAAAGATCACTTTATAATTAGACATGAATCAATATAATGTGCCCAATAAGTAACATAATAGTAGACCATTTTTTAAGCAGCGGCCTATTTAGAATTGTATTCATCATGTGAGCCCATCCATGAACACAATTTTTGTAGCCACGCATGCCCCTAAGTCCCTAAAACATGATATTACATAACAATATATTGTCCTTACCAATATCCAACTTATTACAATGCTCATAGAGCCCTTAAACAATTATCTAGACTCAAATTTTACTTTGTAAGATTTCAATAAAACCTAAACCACAAATCTCAAGTTTGGTTCCAATCATATTCAAAGTGCTCATTCAAAACTATAACTCAAAGAGTTACAACTTAATAATAAAAACTAATACTTACAATTGAAAATAAAATATATTCATTACTTTAATAACATGCAAGGATTTAATTAACAAAGACCTTTACTAAACCTTAATAAGAAAATGACAAAATATCAAACATATCAAAGACAATTTAAGGTATGAAAGACTTAGCACATTATTCAACTCAAGAATTTTTGTTAGGATTGACCTTTAAAAATTCTATCTCTATATAGTCATATGAGACCAAAATCCCTTCACAATAATGTTTAACCGAAATAAGAAAAACCAAGAAGACATAATGATTAAGTGTGTACTTGTCTTGAAATTCCCCTTTTAATCAACATAAGCATATTCAAAACCTCTTACAAAATCAAACCAATCACATACACCATATGTAATTTAATAATACAATAATGGAACTTCCTAAGAATTACATCCTTTGCACCAAAAATTAATTATTTCATATTAGATATTATTCTAAAAGAATTTAGAAAAATGTTTTCAAGTAACAATGATGAACAAATGAAACATGTGAGTTGATCCAAAGATTTAGCACATTTGCAAGGATTCATCACAAGGTTCATAGTAAAGAAAACTAAGACTATGTTTGAATTTAGAAAAAAAATCCCAAACAATTCCCAAGAAACACTAAACCATTCCAAAAATCTAGAACATCATGCCCTCCATAATTTCAATCTATACAAGAAAATAAACAACTAGTTTAAGACAATCTTCCTTACAGACATTGTCTAAATGATGAAGAATGAACAAATAATCCAATGTCATGATGAGTAGCATTATTCATTCTAGAATGATATACACAAAATAAAATACTAAGCATTCAAAACAACCTCTATTGAGTTGAGAAGACTCAAGAAATCAATGCATGCATGAGGAACCAATTATAATCTCAAGATCATCAGGAAAAAATCTAGTAGACTATCAATTATGTACACAACAAAATAAAATAAATCATTTCTACCAAATTTCTTCTAGCGCAGGAAATATTCCTACCAGTAGGGGAGAGGACCCAAATAGTTGAGCATGTTCCACTAGTTGTGATAGCATTGTTGATTTAATGTCTAATATTTTTAATAGTACAACACTAGAAGTTGTGACTTCAAATTTGTTAGTGTTGATCATGAGTACTAAAAATTGAATGAAACTTATTCTTTACATATAAAAACAACAAATCACGTCATGCCACATCAACACACCAATAAAAATGACTTAATGTGCAACTATTGGGCTACCCTTTTTTTGGAGTCTTTTTGGACACCTAAACAAAAATCATGCTCATGTGGCATCATATTTGATAATGTGGACTTAAAATATTAGATATAAGAAGGATCCTTTCCAAGTAAGCCATTGCAAAAAATTGAGAATGATTTAAAATTGCCACATAGGATTTTGAGAGCCTAAAAATTAAGGTGTTCAAGTATTGGCTCTGCTCCCATATATAGGTAGGATTTCTAATGTGAGTTGATAGATTTATGTTTTAAGTTAATTTCGTAGACACTTAAAAATGACCTAGGCCTGCAAGCTCTATTTTACCACTTTCATCCTAGCATAATTATGACATTTAATTATGTCCTTGGTCCACATTCGACTATTAATTAAGCAATTCATTATTATTCAATTAATTCAGATGTTGTCGATGACAACTTATGTTCTTCTGGATCCCAAGGAATGCTTACCCATTTCTTTTTTTTAGAATGACGGTCAATAGGATCAATGTTGTATTATTTTCGGAATCGTTCTTCAAAGGGGGGTTGACCAGGTTCTAGGAAGAGTTCATCAATATCATAGTTGCTAAGGGTTTTCTCAGATCCCCATTCCCATTCATTAGAGTCAGTTTCAGTAAGGGATTCTTTGCATGTCTCGACACTTTCTATAACTGTTACGTCCTCACTTGAAAGTTCATAGGTACATTGATCATCAGTTCCGAGTTGGATTAACCCTAGCCCAATGTACCTTGGTCGTGTAGAGATAATGACAGGTTCTCTTCTTCCATTGTTGGCCTTTCCAAGACCACTTGTGTCGTCAAAACCCAGTGCCTTGCATATCTCATAGCCTTTTCCATAGAGATGCACTGGTAGTGGAGGTAATTCTTCTAGGTCTTTGTAGATCCAATGAGCTATGTCGATAATGACTTCATTACCCATATCGTCCCATAGTGTGAAAACACTTCTTGGTGGAACCTTGAAAGTTGTTTTGGGCTCGACTACGAAACACGGTCTACCATGGACTTTAGGTGGCTTAGGTATTGTGGTGATACAGAAAGCCGTATTCAGTTTGAATTCTCCACAACCAAGGTCCTGGATCTGAAGGTCTTTACTTGGTATGGAGGCCGAGGAAGATTGTGTGGCACAAGTCGATGGAATGGATGATTCGGTGAGTGCAGATGGGTCAATATATTTGGAAGAGGTTGAAGTTGAGGCTTCCCGATTAATGGGTACCTAGTGTTCAACAGTGGCTCTCAAATTGGTATAGTATTGAAATGGATCAAGATCTCCTAGGATAGTAATTCCAGTACCATCAAAAGGGAACTTCAGGCATTGGTGGTATGTGGAAAGAATGGCCTTTAAGGCATGAATCTATGGGCGACCAAGTAAGATATTATAATGTATGTCACGATCCAGGACCTGGCATGTTGTATCTATAATAACTGGTCCCACACGTATTGGAATTGTGATGACGCCTTTAGAAGCATGTTCTTCATCATCATACGCTTCGATGACAATGCTCTTGGTAGCATCCACACATGCATCAGAGAATCCAAGAGCTTTAACCAATTTTAAAGAGAAGTTCAATCCTGCTCCACCATCTACTAAGACTCGTCTAACCTTATGTTTGTGGACAAAAACCTCGATATGAAGGGAATCATTATGAGATGGTTTGGGTGAGGAATAGTCATTGTCTGAAAAGGTAATGTGGTGAGGCGAATTCCGATTTCTGACCATAGTTTCAAAATGGGTGACATCAATGTTGGTTGGGACGGAAGACTCTTGCAGGACTTTATCCAAGATGACCTTATGTGTGGGTGAGATGCGGAGCAATTCAAGAATGGATATTTGAGTGGGTGTTTTATTCAATTTCTCAAAAAGGTTGAACTCTGGTTTAGGGTTTGATTGTCTAGCAGACGGACCAAGTATGGTAAATTTAGGCTGATGTGTAGATGGACCTGGGATGGTGACCTTGCCTTTATGTGTTGTGACATTGCATTCCAGGGTCTTTTTAATGGTAATAGTATTGACACACTTATCTTCATCAGCAGCGCGAAGATTGTTAATGATGGTATCACCGGAGTAATTGAAGGCAGGACGGACGTGATTGGCTTGATTATTGTTATGCTTTGTGCTACATGAGGAGGGGTTACCAGAACCATGATCCTGCAGTGGATTCTTGTGGATTGTATGGTCTGCATTAGACACAAACAGTTGACCTCCTAACTCAATGGTATGGTTTTCAATAAAGTCTTGCACAAGATTTCACAACTGGCGGCAAGAAGAATTTTTGTGCCCTTTGACACGGTGGTAATCACAAAATGCATTATCATCTCACCATGATGGCTTGAACTGACCAGGGTCATACGGTTTAGGTTCTTCTAAAGTTATGACATCGTTTTGGATAAGTTTCTTTAAGACAATTTCGATAGGCTCACCTAAGGGAATGTATGTGCATTTTTGAAATTGTTGTGGTTGACGCGATTGCCTTTGATTAAATTGAGTAGGATTATTTTGAATAGCATTGGCAGTTGGTGTGGGTGTGGTCACAGGTGCATTTTGATTTTGAACTCCTTTGATGGTGAGTATATGACCTGTTGCATTAACGATTTTTGCATCAACCACACCGTCATTTGTGATGTGTTTATTCTTGACCCAGTACTTATTTTTGTCAGTGGGAGGATTTGCGTTTGTGTTTTTAGGACCGTATTTTAGCTCTCCCTTTGCAATAAGGGCTTTCTCAATCTGGACACCTTTTTCGACTAGGTCTATGAAATTTGTGCAACAATGCACCTACACTGCATATTTTAGGGGACCTAGAAGTGTTTGTACGAACATGTCAACCTTTTCCTTTTTGGGTATGTCAATGTGACAACGACTAGCTAGACTTCTCCATTTTTGGAAGAATGGGATGAACGTTTCACCAACATCCTCTTGTGTGAGATTGCATAAGCTAGTATTAGAGGTGTCCATGTCAATGTTGTATGCGTAATTTTTTTATGAATTTGCGTTTAAGTTCATCCCATGCTTGGATATCCTTTTGAGTGGAGAACCATTCAAGGGCGGGACCTGTAAGACTTTTAGAAAAGAGTCTCATCAAGTATGTTTGTTCATAGGTGACGTCCATACAGTTGGTCATGAATTCTCGGACATGTTCGATAGGATTTGTCTTTCCTCTGTATTTGGTAAAATTAGGTGACACATATCCTAGAGGAAATGGTGGCATGTATAAGTTCATGTCAAAGGGATAGATGGATAAATCATATGACACTTCTGATTTCTTGCCAAATATTTGTATGTTTTATATGGTCTTCTCTAGACCCATTAGCTTAGCTTGCAAGGTATCAGTTGTAGGGTCATTTGTGGCCCCTTACATAGGATTGATTGGTACACCTCGGGTCCCCATTTGTTGTAAGTGGATGTTGGTGTTTTGTTGAGGAATATGTTGTTGTTACATGTATGATGTGTTTTGGTTTGTGTGTTGGTACTGAAATTTTGGATTGGGGACGTGTTGATGGGTACGAATATGGGACGAATATGTTAGAATGTATCCCCCAGCCATTTAGGTCGATATTTGGGGAATATGGTGACCAGGAATATTTTTGTGTCTGATAGATGCCATAGGTTGTGTTTTTTGATTGCCTTGTCGGGGTTGTTTGAATTGTCCCAGGGGGATATTCATGTTTTCTCCTTGGGAGGGGTTGGTATTAAACTGTGTTGACGTGTTAACATTTGGTTGTGGTCCTTGAATAAAGAGACGTCGTTTACCTCCACCCAAAGGATTATGTGAGGTACCAATGAGAGGATATGATGAGGATGCACTCATGGTACTAGATGTAATCATCAATGGAGGATTTGTATGGCTTGATGTTTCCCCCAAGGCATTTACTGAAGTGGTAAATAGAGGATTGGAATAACTTGCCCACATTGCAGAGGACCTAAAGGTGGCTCCAGCCGATTGTGACGATGTTGTGGATAATGTAGGTAGTGTGACGGATTGTGTTCCTCCAATGGATGTAGCACTGATTGAATTGGAATTGTTTGGAATGTTGGAGGTAGCACTCATGGTCATTGTGACAGTTTGCGAGGTAGCATCAAAAAAAGTATTGTTTGTGTTTTTTGGAGGTTGAACACTATTGGACATGTTATTCGTATTGTTGACATTATGGTCAGGAGATGACGGTCTCAAAGTATTAATTTTGAACCCACGAGGTAATTTAGCTCCTTGACTTAAAAGTATGGCTAAATATTTGTCTCTATTATATAAGACCATTTGTTCTACGAAGTAGACGGCCTCAAGATCTTGTGCTGCTACCTCTAGGTTTTCCTCAAGTATTTGTCCATATTCATCCTTACATAAGAATGGTTCAAAAGGGGTGTTTGATCAAGATGGTATGGTCATAAGAGGTTGAGTATTTTTGTCACTAAATGGGTCATCAAAAGTCCAATTTGGGTCATAAGTATGATTGGTGACATTGGAATAAGAATCTTGTCCAAAGCTTGCCATTTGTCTTTTCTTTCTTTGGAGTCTAGTTTCCACCATAAAAGGGAATTGCTCAAATGAGAGTGATGAAAATGATGACTAAATGCAAGGATGATGCTAGCCTATGTTATTGTATTTTTGGATAAAGGATGACAATGCAAGACTATATTTTTGGATTTTCGATAAAGGATGCTAATGCAAGACTTATGTTTTTGGATTTTCGATAAAGGATGCTAATGTAAGGCGATGATGACGTTTGTCTAAGGAAATGATTGATGCAAGATGACAAGGTTGTCAAAGCCAACGTGTCAAATGAGGACTAAGATGATAATTTTGACGAAGGACTAAGATGATTAATGCAAAGTCTAGGTTCAAAATGAGGACTAGAGGTGGACAATGCAAAGTCTAAGTTTAAAATGAGGACTAAGTTTGGACAATATTTGGAAAAAGATTTTCCTAACCACTCTAAGTGTGACTTATGTCTCAATTTTGGTTATCAAAAGGGACTTGCTAAAGGGACTAAATGACAAGGTCAAAATGACGAGTGAGCCTGCCTAACTAGACTATTGAGTTGGGGGTTCTCACAAAAAGGATAATGATCGAAAAGAGGAATAATGACCAAGTCCCAAGATAACCTAGTTTTGAAAACAATGGTTTTTGCAAAGTGTGGAGATTTGGCCTAATCCAAAGTTTGCCAAGATGAAACCTAAGGACAAATTTAGGCGAAAAATGATGATTATGACGCCTAGGAAATGCAACTAAAATTTGGAAATTTTAAACCTATGGTTAAAATGCAAGCTAATGAATGTAAATGATGGATGTTTCGAGAAATTACAATTCTAGTTTTTGATAGAGACTTTCTGAAAAAGATGTTTGACAGTAGGCTAAGATGTCTAGACTTGAATTCTAGTTTGAGATAGTGTTTGGTTTTCTGTCAGGCGATTGCATCGTTACAGGCAGCAAATGTGTTGGAGTGATCAAATGCGGCTCTGGAAATGTCAAATGCGATGCAGTGTTGCAAATGTGGCTTTCCAGATGTCAAATGCAGTTCAGAATTGCAGATGGGACTTTACATAAGGTGAATGCATTTCAAGATAGGCGAATGTGGTGTTTGGAGCAGCAAATGCATTTTAGAAGAGCAGATGTGTTGTGAAGTCTTGCAAATGCGGTGCGACAGAGCGATTGTGGTTTAACAGATGCGTTGCAGGATGCAAAAAAGTCAAATTTCTGATATTTGTGGTCAAAAGCCCGAATTGTTTAAAGTTTGATTGTTTGTGTCAAGATGTTTGAGTGTGGTTTGTTTCATTTCAGTATCCAGCAAACACTTGGCAAGCATGATATTTTGAAAAGTAATCAAGCACATAAGAGAACAAGTACAATCCTATAGTTAAGCCAGGACAGTATTCACTTGACTCCACATGGGTTTCCCCAACCGCATATCAGTAGTGTGTGAATCCAGAAGCTTGGTTGCACGGGCTCCCCCTTACAGTGCACTCTCTTCTCAGGCCAACCAAGCTTCCAACCCTCATGAAACTCCCAAGGTAGATTGATCACCTCTACTAAAGATTGTGTAGACATGGAAGGCTTCACACCGACCAGTGTTGTACTAGCAAATAGAATGTTTTGGGCTTACTACACGAATTTTTAATTCGGGACCCCCGTTCGAGTGGTCATACATGGGGCACAAGATTACTCTAGACTAAAGAGGTTAAGCTCAACAGGTTTTTGGGGAGTACTACTTGGTTCGTATGACACATTTGCACTCGTAATCTTAGGTTTTCCCTTAAGATTCACATTTATATACCAATCGGGGGTAGCTTGGCTTTAGCTCTGTTGCCAGTTTGAGTCACGTTGGGGTGATGTAATCCCCAGGTAGGCCCAATTTCTAGAGGCAATAATAATTTCTCTTACACCCAAGATCGCATAACTACGCAAGGGGAGAGGATACTTCGGTTATTGCATCAAGGTTACACAGCAAAAAAGTGGGTTTGGCTTTTTGATCACCTAGTTTGCACAGGGTGAGAGCATATTCGCCTACTACTTTCAAACACAATCAGACAATATGGAAGACATGTTAATTTTAAGTGCACCAAATGAAATATTTTCTAGTCTAAAAAAAAATAAGCACAATGTTTTCAAATGGGAACTTCTTGGACAAACAAATCTGCAAAACCACAAGTTATTAGTTTTATCAAATTATCTTCTACCCATGAATTATTGGTGCCACATGCTGCAAAAAAAGATTAGTAACCCCAAAAAAAACCTATGCTAGTCAGAGTGCCGAAAAGAAAAGAAAAAAATCAGAATGCAAAGGAAATCTGGAAAACCCGAATGCAAAAAAAAAGTAGAAAATGATTACCAGGTAGATGCATCACAATAGAGCTAAAGTGTCACTCTGTGCAGAAAATGTGTCATGTGTCGCATCCCTGTTTAACAGGAAAATGCATCTTGGATATCAAATGTGTCGTTTGAAACAATGAGTGTATCTCGGTTTATCAAATGCGGCTTTCTGGACTACGTATGCGGCTTAGCAGGGCGTTTGCATCGTTTTAGTCTGTGAATGTGCCGTGATGCATCAGATGTGGTGCGAGAAAAATCAAATGCGTCGTTCCGTACCTGTATCAATTGACCTAGATTGTGAAGCTTACTTCAGGCTACATAGTTTCACGACGAGGCATAGAAGTTGATCTTGCTAAAGTGAAAGCAATTCTCGACATGCCTCCACCAAAAGGAATCACTGAGTTAAGAACACTTTAGGGCAGACTACAGTCAATCTGATGCTTCATCGCACAGTTGGTGGACAAGTGTCAACCATTTCAATACCTGTTACGCAAAATTATCCCCTTTGTATGGACAAACAAATGCCACACAGCCTCAAACAAATAAAAGAATATCTATTGACACCACCTATTCTAATGCCACCCATTGAAGGCAAGTCATTGATCCTGTATGTCTCAACAACTACAAATGCACTGGGGGCATTATTGGCACAAAACGACCATGAGGAGAAAGAAATATTCATATATTATATCAGTCGCACACTGATAGGATATGAGTTGAACTATACAACCATTGAACATGCATGCCTAGCAGTTGTCTTTGCAGCACAAAAACTAAGACATTACATGTTGAGTCACCAAACACACCTAGTAGCTAAGATTGATCCACTAAAGTATCTCTTAAGTCGGGCAGCATTAGTAGGTCATTTAGCAAAGTGGGCATGATTTTAAGTGAATATGACATACAATATATTGAGCGCAAGGCAATAAAAGGGTAGGTAATAGTAGATCAGCTTGTGGATGCACCCATCCAAGACACTCATCCACTAATAACTGATTTTCCTAATGAGTCTATCTTTCATGCAGAGCCTACGTCACCATGGAAACTATATTTTGATGGGTCTCATACTAGTCATGGCTCAGGGGTTGGTATCTTGTTCATCACACCACAAGGGAATTCCATTCCTAAGGCGTTATGAATCGCCTTCCCTTGTACTAATAACATTGTAGAATATGAAGCATTGGTCACAGGACTCAAGATTGCAATTAAATGGAAAATTCAGACATTGCTAGTATTTGGGGATTCTCAGTTAGTTATCAACCAGGTAAATGATGATTATGAAACAAAAGATGAAAATTTGCTTCCCTACAAGCAAATGGTGGATAGCTTCCTAACATATTTCAAGTTCATTTCCTTTGAAAAAATTCCTAGGACACAAAATAAGGCAGCTGATGTAATGGCCACTATTGGATCTCTATTAGACATCCCCAAAAATGTGTCACAATTTGAGTTCTTAGTTGAACAATTATTGATGCTGGTATATGACACACCAGAGTCAAATGGTTTGCGAGATTGTTCGTCCCAGTTCACCTTGGTACCAAGACATCTATGACTATCTTAAGTCCCAAACCCTACCACCCAACCTTTCCAATAACCAAAGAAAGTCTTTTATACAAAAATTCACCCGACACACCATCGTTAGTGACACCCTATATCGTCATGGCTTTGGAAACACCCTTCTTCGATGTCTCGACACTGATGAAGCCCAAACAACTTTATGAGAAGTACATGAGGGTATATGCGGATCTCATTCGAGTGGTCCAACGTTAGCTAGGAAAGTCACCAGACTGGGATACTATTGGCCGACATTAAAAAAAGATGCTCTTCAATTTGGCAGAACATGTTAGAAATGCCAAGTGCATAGTGACCTAATTCACACACTTACACAGGAGTTGAGACCGATCACTTCTCCATGGTCTTTCACACAATGGGGACTCAACCTCATGGGCAAGATCCATCCATCCTCCTCTAACGGCCATAAATTCATAATCACTGCCACTGAGTACTTTACTAAGTGGATTGAAGTCGTCCCTCTCACTTACATCACCGGTAAGCAAATATCAAAATTTATCCTTAATTACATCATCTATCGGTATGGTGTTCCACAATCCATCATCACAGATAACGAGAGTCCATTCAAAAATTAGGACGTTCATGAACTCTATGAGCGATTCCACATCCAACATCATTTCTCCACCCCATATTATCCACAAGGTAATGGTCAAGCTGAGGCGTCAAATAAAACAATTCTTCACATTCTTAAGAAGACCATCAACGACGTTGGCCGAGATTGGCACCTACAACTTAATCCTACCTTGTGGGCCTACTGTACCAGCATTCGTACACCCACTGGAGCCACTCCATTTTCCCTTGTCTATCGATTTGAGGCCATACTTCCCATCAAGGTCGAAATTCCTTCTCTTCGAGTCTCCTTGAAGGGAATGATCAATGATGAAGAGTACAGACAGTCTCACCTACATGAGTTAGAAATGTTACAAGAAATATGACAAAATGTCCTGAATCACTTGTAGGCATATCAAAATCATCTCTGTCAGAGCTATAACAAAAGAGTGATGGTGAGAAAATTTGAAATTGGTGACTTGGTTCTCATGCAGAATCCAAGAAATCAGACCGACCGTGAAAAGCCTGGCAAGTTTGAGCCTAATTGGCTCGGTCCCTATATTATTACTGCAAAATTTAGTTCTGGAGCTTATCAGTTGGCCATACCTAATGGAGAATAGTTGACAGAACCCATCAACAGCCTACATCTGTGATAGTTCTACACATAACATTAGAGAGCTTGGCTAAAACCTAAAAATACAAAAAAAAAAAATGAAAAATAAAGAGAAAATTTTCCATTGATGAAAACCTGGCAAACAAGCGTCTCAGTGACACCAAAAAAATTAAAAAATGACAAAAATAGTAAAAAGACATAAATTCATCCAATAGTGAAAACTTGGCAAACAGGCGCTTTGGATAAGTACCATGGTGAAAACCTGGCAAATAGGTACCACGCATAGTCGATCATTGCTTCACCATCTACTGTTACTCTAATCGACTCTTATCCACTTTGCATAATCACAACGGCCTGACACATTCACAACATTTGTCCTAAGTCCTGTCAATTTCGGCCATGGTTACCATTTGGTTGACATCACCCCTTGCATATCCTTGTCATTTGCCCCGTATTTCCATATCATTTGGCCCGGGTAGTCCCCGATTTGTCTGGGGGAAATTCCTTTATTGTGTAACTGCAGTGGGTGTCGCACATGATCCTGCATTCATAAAAAGTTCTGAAAAAAGTCATAAAAATCTGAAAAAGTCATAAAAAAAGTCATAAAAATCTGAAAAAGTCCTGAAAAAAGTCATAAAAATCTGAAAAGTCCTGAAAAAAGTCATAAAAATCTGAAAGTCCTAAAAAAAGTCATAAAAATCTAAAAAAGTCTTGAAAAGGGACCTAAAAATTGAAAATGTCCTGAGAAAATACAAAAACATCCAAATCAATGTCAAAATCCCAAAAATAGAGTCAAAGTCAATGTTTGTCTTGTCAAATCACATCAATCAATATTTTGTCTATGTCTGAACTACGTTGTCTCTGCGCATTTGCTACGTAGGAAAGATTCATCTTTGAATCCCCGAGACTTTAGGTCAGTCTTTCTAGTTTGTCAAAATAAAATCATGTTTCAAACTTTTGTCCTTTGGACAAGGTCATTGGTCATGTCGAACTATGAGTCTCTAAGTGCATGACATAGGCAAGGCCATCAATCAATGAGCCCCCGAGGCCGCACTAGGTCAGTCCATTAGGGTTCATGGCATTACACTGGCACACACGTCAAAAGTCTTCAAGTAAGGACAAGTCATTTCCAAACATGGAAAACTCCTAAAACGAATTATGACGGTCACTTATTCAACATGACAATCACACCAACACGTCAACATCGACATGTAGTCAACACAAGTCAACTTCAGTCAAACTTAGTCAAAACAAGTCAAATTGTCACAATCGGTCAAACTGTCAATTCTTGGTTATCTTTCAGATGTGTCCTTCTGAAGAATAGCCTCTATCATTTATGCCTTAGGATGTGTCCTTCCTAGGCATCGTCACCGTCATCTGACATTTTGAGGGATCCTCTTGACATCTAAGGATCATTCCTCTCGACATCAATGTTCTTTCAGATGTATCCTTCTGAAGAACAACCTCTGTCATTTATGCCTTAGGATGTGTCCTTCCTAGGCATTGTCACTATCACCTGGCATTTCGAGGGATTCCTTTTGGCATTTAGGGATCAATCCTCTTGGCATCAACATTATTCAGGATGTGTCCTTCCTGAATTTGGCAATCTTCAGCACTCATCATCTTGGCATCGTCAAAACCTTGACACCCTGGCATTTCGACATCATCAAACCAGACATCTTGACATTAAAACACTTGGCAAACAATTGGCACTTGTCTTTGGCTTTTTCATCATGTTACTAGTTTTTCAGCGAGATCCTGACAATAGGATTTAGAGAAACAGCGACGTCTCGTGACATTTGTCTTGTCTTTTGACACTCATGTTACTAGTTTATCAACGATGTCCTAACTACGGGATTTAGAAAAACATTGACGTATCATGATAATGGCTTTTATTTTGTTCTTTTGGCAATCATGTTGCTAGTTTCTCGAGGATGTCCTGGAAACGGGATTTAGAGAAGCAACGACATTTCATGGCTTGTCCTTCTTGTCTTTTTCTACTTGTGGTTGGTTATGACAAAAAGACTTGGGAAATTGCACTCTTAGTATGAGTCATGATCACCTTTGTCTACGAGTGCTTGTCTTATGTGATAGTACGACCTTGCACATCTTGATTTATGCCATATCATGGTGTTTTTTGGCCATCACAATAATCTGCCCAATGATGATTAAGAGCAATAAATATTAAAATCCTATGGTAAGGTTTTGAAGGATTTGGTCTAGGAACTAACATGCATCTCCTTTTGTCTTGTCATCTTCTCTCGTTCATCTCATATAGGCATTGCATTCATATCATCATCCATATCTTTTTACACTAACATTTCTTTATCTCTTCATATTCTAGTCTTCTCATCAATTTTGAAAGCACACCCGTGTTCTTGGAACCCGTCTATCGTCTCGAGGGGGCATACCGCTACCCTCCTCGTCGTTCTTCCTCATCTTATTTTGCACTGGGGCATATTTTTGACTTATTTTCTTTGTCATAATACGACATGCTATATTATGACAAAGAGGGGCAAAATGTAGACACTTAAAAATTACCTAGGCCTACAAGCTGTATTTTACCACTTTCATCCTAGCATAATTATGACATTTAATTATGTCCTTGGTCCACATTCGACTATTAATTAAGCAATTCATTATTATTCAATTAATTCATGTCTATTGTATTCTTCATGATTATTAAATAAATAAATTTTATTTATTTATTCAATACGTCATTAATTGTCTATTGTCTTCTTACAATTAAATAAATTTATTAATTTATTTAATTACCTTTATTCATTTATTCTTCCTGATTATTAAATAAATGAATTTTATTTGTTTATTTAATATGTCACTAATTCTCATAATTAAATGAATTTATTAATTTATTTAATTATCGGTCATAATCCTCTAAATTAAATGATTATCTTTAATTATTTAATTACCTAATTTAACATTCCTCTCATTTTAAATAAATGAAATTATTTTAAATGATTTCGTTTTATCAACTGTCACTTCATTTTAGTAAATAATCTGAGAAATATTATTTATTGTCACATAAAATCCTTATTTTGAATTAATTTAATTCAAAATAGTAATCTTCTTCCAAAAATCAAGTAATTGAGCAAATTCTTGATTTTCCAAATCTGTTTTTCAGTTCAACTCTTATCTTATTGATTTTTTGAATCTTACAAATCAAGTAGTCTTTATCTTCTTGATTTTTGAAAATCTTTATCTTTTTTACTAATTATCACATTTATTCTCGACCACCGATTTGATTTTATCAAATGATATCTCGACCACTCATTTAACAATCTTGCCCTAACCCTAATTAGGGATTGTCACATGAAATCTCATCCACTGATTTTAGGCTTTGTCAACTTTTAATCTCGTTCGTCCATCCAAAATTGTGTTTTCTATAAAATGCCAATTTTGCTCACAATTTCGGGACCACTTCATTATTACAGACATTTTATGCTTAGATTTTACTTGGCATTTGGCTTATTAGATTTTATTACTTTTCGTAGGCATAGTCTTTTGTCATTCAAATCCTTCAAAACTTGCATAGGACATTGTCATAGTCAAATTGCTCACACACACTCGATCTGAGGACAACAAATCATACGTTGCAAGCTAGAAGGTGTTATGGAGGTGAATCATGGAAGCTTCAACGAATATCTGGTATAGTCATTCTTGTTATTTGCTTTCTTTGTGCTTCATAACTTCTTTGGGTTTTTATTTATTTAATCTAATCCGCTAAAACCTTTACCTGAAAAATAACCCATTGATACAAATTTAATTTGGAAAATTTACCTATTATTTAGTAGTCTAAATCCTACTCAAATCCTATGGACATAGGCCAATTTAGATCATATAGTTTAGATTTGCTTAATAGTTTTAGATAATATAGTTTTAATTTTAAGCTTTTAACAATTTTAACATAGAAAATATTTTTATGAATAATGCTACCAACATAAAATATTATCGAACATCTATATATACATACATGTTCCCACTTGTCTCAATTTATCTATTAAATGAATTGAATTGAAAACAAAAAAATATACATAGCACTTCCAACAACGAATATACATAGTTTTAAGTTTAAGCTCTTAAGGATTTTTAACATAAAAAATATTGGTATGAATAAATATTAGCAACATTAATATTATTGGTCATCCATAGACACACACATGTGTACACATACATATTAACTTACCCTTAAATAAATCAAATTAGAAAAAAAAAATATGCATAACACTTTCAACATCATATATGTATGTATGTATATGCACGACCATTAATGAAATATAATACCAATCAAATAATCTAATTATAAGATCATAATAATAAAATATAATAATCTTGCACGAAATGAACTAAAAAAATCAACTCCTAAGTGTTAATAGCCTATTCAGTATTAGATCATATACTATCAAATGATGAATAATGTTTCAAGTATAAGACATTATTCTCTTGCAAATAAGAAACTAATTTAATATTAGAATATTAATTAATCACATCTTATAAATACTTAATCAAAATCAAATTAAGCAATCAAACAATTTAATTTAATGTGCTTGGTGAGTTTATCAGGGTAGCCTATCACAACTCCATCATGCAACTAAAACTAAGAAAGGAAAATTAATTAAATATGTACACTTTCAATATAAGAACTTCAGTGGTTACACTTTCATTTAATAAATATGAGAGATAAAGGGAAATAAATTTGTCCACTTGTAAATAAAGATTGAAATTGTCATCCACTTTTTTTTTCTATACCAAGTATATGAAAGTGGTTGTTGTTAATCACACAATGGATGCAAGGGTACATAGGAGGTAAAAAGGAATTTTATCCTCTCTATTAAAGCCTTATTGCATTTAAGTCTATCTAACTAACCATACTTATTATTTATAAAATCATCTCTTCTCTTCTAAGTATATGTGAACCATGTATTTTAGGGTAGAAAATGAATAAACAAGCTCAAGGATACACAATAAATACATGTTTCCCAACAAACAAGAATGGTTTCGTAAATTACAATCAAGAAAAGATTTCAAAAATTAAAACTATGAAGAAACTTTTCAAAATATCAACAAAAAAACATATTTTAGGGTAGAAAATGAATAAACAAGCTCAAAGATACATAATAAATACATGCTTCCCAACAAAAAAGAATGATTTCACAAATTACAATCAAGAAAAGATTTCAAAAATGAAAACTATGAAGAAACTTTTCAAAATATCAACAAAGAAACATTTTAAATAAAAAAATAGAATGCCACTACAAAGATACTATATCCAATAGGATTTTTCAAAGCTTTTACCTTCATTTTTCCCAAAGAAAAATTGAAGAGGGAGATAGGGGATACACACCCTAAATAATGGTTTTCATATTTTTCCTTTCGCTAAGTTCTCAATAAAGGCCTCAAGCCATGTTTGAAATTCAATGTATTTTTCACTATGCAATCAATTGATAACCCTCTCTCATTATTTTCCCTTTACCCAAATATTTATACATAGTGTAAAATCAAGCAAACAAGGGAAAGTGCGAAAAATAATAATACATTCATAGCTACAACAATTATACAAACAACAAAAACATTATTTAAATAGTTATAATAAGTTCCATAGAATGCATTGAAAGCAACTTTTCACTAAATAATTTATTTTGAATCCTAATATTTGGTTTCCACTATCTTTATTCTTACAAGAACACTTCCCAACTAATCACACCTTGTCTCAATATTTGAGTGATAAATTTCTCCCATTATTATCTCTTTATCCAAATATTTACATGTAAGGAAAGACCAATCAAGAAAGAGAAAAGGATAAAAATTATAATAGATTTGTATATAAAATAATCATGCAAACAAGACAACAAAACATCATTTAAAAAACATAACAAATTCCATAGAATATATTGAATCCAATTTTAAGGTTGAAGGATTTTGTTTGACTCCCTATGTTTGGTTTCCACTAATTTTGTTACTACAATAACACTTCCTACTAATCACACTCTCTTTTGATAAATTTATTTCCACTAAATGTCTCAATGTCAACATTCAACCCATTTAGTAACATCTATTTATCAATGACCCTTCCTTCTTTTATATTTTCTTCCTTTTTCCAGAAGATCTAATTTACAATAAATTTTGGTGGTGGTTTCTTACACACCATGTTTTAATCATGGTTTTCTATGTTGTAGGTATCTTCCTCTTTCCTTTTTATCAAATTTTTTCCTTGAATTCAAGAACAATTTGATGCCAAGGTTGACTTGGATATTTCCATCAATTTTTTCCTTGGCTTTGTCTCCCTAGTCCTTTCTTATCTTTAATAGCTCACAAGCTATCAACCAACAAAATTTTATCAAGATAATATTAAAAGCATTCTAATGTTGCTAATATAAACACATTTAAATATGTAATCCATTTTATTTTCTACCAAGATTTAATGAGGAAGCAATAATTTATCAAAATTAAGTGGATGGAGTAACAAACATTGGTCAGAATAAGATAGTGCAATTTAAACCTTCGTCTTAGTCAAACTAGTTGCTTGGAATAATATTTTACCCCAAACTTTCATTTAAAAATTAAGGAAATGTCCTACTAATTTATTTGTTGCTCTAGTTTTGACTCATCAATTAATTTCCCATTCACTATGTCTTTATATTCCAAGTCATCTCATTGTTGGGATGACTCAATTGCCCTCTTTGGAATCATAATTATCACTCTTGTAAGTATTGTCACAATTTCACAAAGTTTGTGAACTTGCAAACTTTGTAATGTTTGGAGCTTGACTTATTTTGTAAGGCCCATCCCTTTATATCAGTGTCAGATTTTTATTCTAAACTTATACTACGTCATTGTGTGGATTAAGGATGCATCATTTAGATGATACATGACCCAGTTGTGTTTGAGTGCCACTGTACTTTTAGTCAGTTGATACTAAGAGAAGATTAGTTAAATTCTTATGTGAATATTTCTATTAAGATATGTGACTAAATCTACATGGATAGATACTATCATTTTTCATGCTATAGGTGTTGCTAAGGTCCACTTGTAATAAAGATCCTTTCTTATCATTTGATTCATGTTTATTGTGAATGTCTCCTATAGTATTCACTTGAGGTTCCTCATAGAAAGTATTGTGACTCAAGTTACTAAAGGAGCCTTACAGGTTTTAGTAAATATAGTAGGTGTAGATTCAATCCCTATGGTACTACTTAACTTAGGGAAGGTAAGCTATCAAGTATATAAGGATAGATGAAGAGTCTTAGAGTCTTCTTTGCTTTGGGTTGTGCATTATCATTGAATTATGATCTGCTCTTATATTAGAACATCATACCATACTGATAGTTCAAAGATGCTAATAAAGAGTTAATCTAATAAGGATAACTAAACCCGGCTATAGTTAGATTAGTTTGTTGATAATATGGTTGTCATTGTTGTCACAAGGGAATCTTTTGGATGTTAGAGGAGAGACTATTGGAAATGAGTTGATTGTGGTCAGCAAAGGCACCTCATTGAGGTTAGTAAGAGATCTAAGTGATATCAAATGAAGAGTTGTTGTTTGAGGCCAAAAAGGACTTCATAGGGTTGTTAGGAAGGACTCATTAGCATTAGGGTGTCATTACAATAAGCCTTGGAGAGATCCAAAAGTTTGGACTTTGGACCTCAGACTTACCTAGTATCGCTTGCTAAAGAAGGAAGGAGTTAGTCATTTTTCAGCTAAGTCCAAAAGGATCAAACTTTGGACTTAAGGCTTACCATATGTTAAAGGTGTCGGGCATCAGACTTTGGTGTTACAGCTTACGCCTTGACTTAAGGTTAAATAAGAGGTAAAAGGTATTAGTGAAGGCTAACACCCAAAAAAGTTTCAGGGATCGAAGGTCGACCATAGGTATTATGACTTACCAATATCCCAAGTGATGAAAGGGGTATGGAGGAACCCCAATCCCCGAAAAGGTCTACATGCCTTAGCTTGTTTACATGTCATGATGATGTGGTTGTAGATAGAGGATCTCACTTACATCTAAAAGTTTTGTGTATAATTAACCATACTTATAACATCCACAAAAAATAAATCTTGGGAAGTTATTTTGGGGATGTGATTATATGCTAATGGTGTCAAGAGAGGTCCTTGGTTGGTATAGTTATCAACGGGGAGTACGAAAGAAGTTTACTTGTCTGGTGTGTGAAGGCTATTAGCGCTTTATTCTTATCTCAAGGTTTCGAGGATTGAAGAACAGTGTTAAGGCTTAAACCGATCAGGCATCAGAGATCACCCTTAAGGCTTATGCCTTAACTTAATGTCATGAAGGAAGGATGAGGGAGACCCAAACCCCGACACCCAAAATGGTGTTGGAGTTTGCGAGTCATAGTTAAGGTTTAGGCCTTACTGGGAGTGTTAATAAATGGGTATAAGGAAACCCCGAACCTTGACACTTGAAATGGTTTCGGTGTTCGTGGGTCTGCAAGTTGGCTTACACCTTAACACAAAGGCATGAAAGCGGTAAGGGGGAAGAGAGAACCCTAACCTTCGACAACTTGAAACATTGTTTAGAGTTTGCACTTTGGCATTTTGGGGGTTAGTGTGTTGGCTTGTGATAGAGCACAAGAAGGCAATGGTAAAGGATAAGGCTAATGGCCAAACCCCAATAGGCATAAGAAGCTTCAAGCTTGGGTACTCGGGCTTGCTTCTAAGGTCCTTCTACGTACCCCAAGCATAAGGTAAGGGAGATTGGCGACTCTTGACCCCCGATGGAAAGGAAGAATAGAAAGTTGTCGAAATTGAAGGATTATTTTCACCATTCCATGGAATGCTTGAGTTGACTAGAGTTGACTTGTGCAGATTTGAATGAAAATGACATGTGGCTAAAAGCGATTGGCTGGGTTGATTCATGTCATTGTTGTGAATTATTATGTTAGGGTGATGTGTGCATAAGGGTAAGATCGATGGCATAGTTTTAGGTAAAGATCTACATACAACATTGAAATCCTATCTAATAATCCAATGGTGGTATTTAAATGTCATGACGGCTGAGAGATAACCGTCTAATCATGGCATGGATTTCAAGATCGAGGGCCTACATTCAAAGGCCAGTTTTTGTCAACGATTATGCGAAGGAAGCTAAGTTACAAAAATAGAGATGTCAGCTCCAAGTGACACTCTCGTGAAGGAAGGAATTAAAAGGATGCCATCATTAATGTAAAGGATGGCTAGGTAAGCAAGAGGAGTTCGATAAAATAGGGAGGACAATAAATGCAAAATAAACCCTAGATTATGTTACACCAGAAATGGAAGGAAAATGGAATTTGGTCAAGGGTGCACGACTTGAGGAGAGAAGATGTCGATGAAGAAAATAAGGAAGATGGACAAAGAGAGAGGGTGGATGAAGCATAAGGAAAAAGGGAGATGACAAAAAAGGCAGGGAATTTCAGCTCCAGGTGTGGAAGTGGGAAAATGTGAAAAGAAGGGAAAGGAAGGGCATCGTGAGCATGGTGGCAGTTCGTGGGTCTGCTAGCCATATTTCTGAGAAGCAAAGCCATGACTCGAAACCTTAATCTTTTATTGAGTATGTGAAAACATAAATCCTCTTAGTGAATTTTCCTTTGATTGGTAAGTATTTAGAACTGGGTTTTACTTCCATACCTGTAATACCCCTTCATAAATTTAGATATATTTTGCAGTGAGCATTCGTGCATTGAGATTTAGGTAAGGTTGTGGATATTCTTAATAAATTCTTTAAGCTCTTTTCAGTATACCTATTCATACATGTCCTGCTATATTGCATTACATGAGCCCTTAATGTTTTTTTTTACTGATAAGATGTCGAGTGGAGTTGTTAACATCCGTGAATTAACAGGCAAGCTCTGTGTAAACTATATCTTTCTCGTTTTGGTGATTATAAACCAACCTAGAAGCCCTCCATTTCATATGTCAAGAGAATTACCTTGGATGTTATATTAAGCATGGGTTCATGGCCCAATACCTGGTTTTTCAAGTAACTAATGTGCATATAACATGGTATGTAATGTGCAAGTTATTTCAATCCTAGGTCTGACCTATTGAGGATTATGAACTGTTAGTTTTGTTCTCTTTCATTATGCAGTGTCTCTATTGAATAGTGTTGCCTATCTGTACCTTCATATTAGTAAGGAAGCTCAAATTTTTTTATCAGTATAAGGTATGTACAGGAAGCAGGTAACTATATATTATGAGGTAAAAGTTATCCATCTTGAAATAATTTAGAAGTAGAGCATGTGTTGATATTTATCCAATGTATATTATATATGTGGACTTGTTAAAAGTATACCTATAAGGAAACAACGCATTATGAGAGAGAAAAACTTGGCACCTATCTTTCTATGGTTGAGTAATCTTGTCCAAGGTGACCTTATTGATACCTTCAAGTGCACGAAAGTAACATATTTAACGCAATCCTCTTTAAATGGTCCCATTTTCATCATGTGGAATATTAAGTTGTATTTATTCAAATTGTATTATTGCATGATTGATTTTTTTATCTTCGGTTTCACCTAAGTGGGTGATAGCTGACTGTAAACTGTCTGGGGTAATCAACCCTAGAAAGGGTTGTGTACCCACTAATTTAGAGCTTAAAATATTATACAAAAAACACATCTACTCAATAATAATCGAGTAGTCTTCTTCTTGCTTGGGGATTTGGCTAGAGCTCACGAGGCTAAATGATGCTAATATGGTCGGGAGGAGAGCAATTTTGATTCTTTGAGTTATCTTATTGTTGTAAATTATCTTGTGGTCAGAGATGGCCATCAAACTTTGCACTTAACTAGAATTGCAGTCATGAAGTGAAACAGATATTAAGTACAGAAATTAAATTGTCACGTAAGTGTGATGTGTTTTGTTTATGAATAAATTGTCCCTTAAAACCATGCCTATCCATATCAAGGTTTCAGATCTCCAGTTTTGCCTAAGTGGGTGGCAGATGACGGTGAAACTGTCTGGGGTAAGAGGACCCTAGAAAGGGTTGCGTACCCACTCTTTTATATTATAATTAAAGGATTAAAGGCATAATATGAATTTGTGTAGAGCGATCTTTGTACCTAAGGGCTACATCCCTTGTGGTAGTCAACCAAGTGATTGATGGTGGAATTGTCTTGAAGATTCAATATGTGGATTGTCTTATCTCCCTTTCACCCTGTAATCTTATCCATGTTATATGGCATCCTTTGTATAATGGGATTAAAACCATGGCTAAAATTATAATCATCTATTCATGATATGATATGATTTCCTTCATCCTAGATCATTCATGATTATCTATTCTAGCAAGTGGCCCTTGAAGGGTGTTGTAATTAGGATTGTCAATCACTCCTTATAGTAGAAGAAGCCCTTATAGATTTACCATTGTTATTCATTCTTAGTATTTACAACCATTGTGAGTTGTGGCGATTTAAACTTGGGTGAAATGTGTGATTTCTAGTTAATCAATGAGTTCGGTGAACTCAAGTTGTTGAACAACGGTTCCTTTGCAAAATATATACATAGGCAAGGCCTTCAGAGATGAGCCCCCAAGGAATTAGGTTTGCACTTTAGGGTTTTCTCTCTTTTCATTACTTGAGTAAATATTGATATATTGTATTAGCATAGCTTGTGACTTGATGGTGTCTTCTGACAATGAATGTGTTTGTAGGACTAATTAGTTTTGTCTCAATGATGTGAATCCCTTGTCTTCTTTTGAAGCCCTACTAGGGTTGCCTAAGAAATTTAGTTACTTAACTGAATATTATAATTTATATTTGGTCGATTGTTATGTTTTTTTTAAGAATTGTGTTCTTGGGAAACAAATTTGTGTGAGTTAGTCATGTGTTGTAATTGAAATTTGGAATTTGTGTTTTGTCCTTAACTGTAGTTTGTTGGGAAATCTTTGGGCATTACATATTTTCTCACTTTATTTCTTGCTATTTCTTTCAATTTTTCTTTGTCTTGTCAAAATTTTGGTGAAATGAAGAATCTACAAGCCAAGGTCACATTTTTAGTAATTTTACACACTTTTTCCCTTCAACTTATGCTTTCTCCATTTCACACTTTCACATTTTCATGAACTAGTGAACCTTAAGAACTTTGTCACACTTTTCTCTAATTTGCGAACCTTTAAATTTTGAAACATACTAAACTTCATCATATTTTCCCCTTTTCATTCATTCATTTCACCTTCTTTCTTCAGCCTTGATGTGTTGGTAAACCCCATGGACATTTTATGAAGTTCACAAAATCACAAACTATGTGACATCATGAACCTAGAAAAAATTATCCTTCTCATTGTCAACATTTTTAGTTCAAAAACTTGTAAACTTCTCAAAAAATTGAACATCAAACACTTGAACACTTAGGCTTGGTGATGTTTTAGAATTTTGATGTCCAAAATTTTAAACCACGTCAAAAATTTCATGAAACTTTTAGCTCACCAACATCATCTACACCTTATAAATTTGTTTCCTCTTATTCTCACCTACCTCCATGCTAAATCTTTTGGTTCCTATTGAACTACATAAGGGGTTTGGTGGGTTTGGGAACTATTGAACTCCCTAACACCCATTTACCTTTGCACCCTTTTGTCAATATTTGTTGGCCTTTTATAAACTTTATGTAAGATTTTATATTCCATTGAACCTTGTAAGGGGGTTCAAGAGGTCATTGAACCTCCAAAGGCTCCAACATATGCCTTAGAGAAACTTGTATCCCTATGTTGGAACCTTGAGCACATTTTGAACTTGATCAAAGGTTTAAGAGGTTGTTGAACCTCAAAGAACTCCACCAACCACCCTTCAAAAACCACTTCAGTCCAACACCTAAGCAACTTTAATACTTTTATAATATGGGAAAACGACAAAAGTATAGGGGGAAAATACAACACAAAGAGATTTTCAAACATAGGGTCTCATTTAATATTTTTTGGATTGGGTACATAATTGATGGGAAGAATAGGGAAAGTGCACAAAATAGGAAAGGAAATGGATGAATTTTGCAATTTTTTAGGCTTGTAAGTCTAGGCATCAACACCTTTAAGTTTGTTTCATATCTCCAAATATTGTTAATATGTGTGTATGGATTCAATGTTGACCACCAAGGTTGCAATGCACAATTGAGGAAAATCATCATCGAATTTTGGTTCCATTGTTAAGGCCTAATCTACAATTATATTAAGGAGAAGATTTATAATTTTTAGGTTAGTTCATGCATATTTTATTTGAGTGAGTAGGACCCCAAATGTGTTATGATATGAGATCAATGAATAATGGTTTTCTAGATTTCTAGTTTCAGATAATTGTATAATGAAATGATTTATTATATAATGAAGGAGAATATATGAATAACAATTCCACTGAAGAAATTTGTGTGAACTTCTTTTTAGTTTTAGAACACAAGAAATTTAGGCTAAAGAAAAATCAAAATTAAAGTTGGACAACCCTCATTAATGGGGTGGTAGATTATAATAAGAAGGATAAAAGATGTGCCCCCTTAGAAGGATTGATGGAAACTAAACTTTTATGGGGAATCAAAGGGGAAACAAATTCAAAATAATGATGGATTTATCCTTCACACTATTAATGGTGACATGATCAAGTGGGGAAGGAGAACTAACAATGATGCAAAATGGGGATTTATTATAAGTGTTATTTCTTTGTCTTTCTCAAAAGGTGAAAAAATATTGGAGATATAAGGTGACTCACTAATTGTAATCATTGAGCTAAAGAAAGGTAACAATCCATATTGGAAGCTTCACAATATCCTTGAAGAGGCTTATATTTTATGTCAAAGACTTATGACATTCAATTTTTGCACTAATACTAAGAATATAATAAGATGCTTGACCTATTAACCAACCTCAAGATAGATATTTCTCCTTTTCATTTCTTATAAGCTATAATTATAATGATTGGAATGGTCTTAAAGAGTTCCTTTCCCATGATAAGATGTGTTCTAACAGTCATCTCATCATTGTTAGTATTGATCTTGGTGATTTGGTGTTGGTACAACTTTCAATCATGTTGAGGTATGGATAGGACTATAGGTTGTGTATGTTTGGTTTTAATAAACCATTTCCATGTTTTTTGAGAAGGTTGTGAGAGGGCTTTCTCTACCATCTATGTTTATTGTTATGTTTTTAGGTTTGGGTATAGTTGGTGTGTTGTGGTGCTAGGAGCTCAACCTATTGTTTGGGGTTGCTTGGATGTCTAAAAGTAACTTCATGGGCATGATCTTCTAAAACATGAAATTATTTTAAATTATCATTTATGCAAAAAAATTAACAATCCAAATAGGAATTCATAGAATTTAGTTTAAAATTCCCTTAGAGAAGATGGTTTTCATGATTCAAGGGAGCCAACATCTTGGCCTATGATAATATAAAATTTCTCACTAGATTGGAAATGGTTACTCCTTTTGTAGAGGTGAGAATTTGGTGAAGATATTAATCCTAGCCCTTGCCTATGAGTTGGATGATGCAGAGGTGGAGGTTGAAGTGTTGATGGATCCTAAAAAGGTGAATCCAATTTCAATGGAATGAGAGATGGTGGAAATGAAGGAATAATTTCAAATTTTGTATCAAGATATAGAATTCCTCTCATCCTTCAATCAATATTTATACCCTATGGTGATAAGTTTTATGGTTTCCCATCAATAGGGGTCCTTGGAAGTGACAACCACTTAGTCACTTTCCCACTATAATAGTGTACAATTTTGTAGGGCTAAGAAACATGTCTAATTAATTTATGGAGTGTAATGTATTTGGTTGGATGGTACAATCACAAGGTAATGTTTCTTTGAAGTTTTTTTATGATAGCAATGGATGGTTGGAAATCTTCTCTGTGTTGATGGCTCAATGTTGGGTGGTAGGGCTAGTGGTTGGGGAGTGTTAACTCTCCCATAATGTGTTATTTATTCAGGTGTTTTATGTAGTTTTTGGTGCTGATATGTTTTGCTAGTGTTAATTTGTTTTTCCTATTTGGGCTATATGTACATGGCTTTTTCAAATTTAGTTTTAGTCTGGTGTTTGTGTTTGAATGTTTCCCATTGCACCCTTGTGTGGGTTGTTAATACAAGTGTTTGTTTTCTAAGTTTTATGTCTATTTATCTTTGATGTTACTTGATTTATCGACTAGGATACCTTAATAGATTCTCAAATATTAACCAACAAATTAAAGATAGACAAGGGTCAATATAGATCCAAATAATAGTAAATCGCCCACTAAATATTTATATCAGTAAAAAATGGTGATTGCACAAACCACATTAGTACATAGGCACACAATGGTGTTCTGGATGGATGCATCAAAAATCACTATTCCTAAGGACATAATGAATTAATCTCAACACCTCCTATGTATGCTTCCATGTAAATTTAAACTTTTTTGGTTATGCCTTGGTGGTTCAATAGAATGTGGTGAACTAACACGAGGTTTTTATGCCTAAAATTGATACGAAATTGTGATGAATCTAAGAAAAGAAGAGATGTGACCAAATTCAACATGCAAGTAGATGTTATTTCAAGCATTATATAAAAGGTCAAATTTTAAATAAATTTTAAAGGCACAAATATGTGATATCCTACAATATCATTTGGAAAATAAGGTATAGTGTATGAATAATTTGGCACCACATGTAAAAGTTTTGATGATACTACAAGAAGACTTTATTGGTTTATTTTCTTAGGGTGCACAACACAAATGAAAGGTTCCATAGTGAAAATATGGGTGCAAAGTGATGACATGGATACTCTTGATGACACAACAATGCATCATGATTATAAATAGGCACACAAAAGGGAATGAAGATGTGAGTCCAAGCTCATGTGACAATAATTTTATAGGTGTGGTTATGTGGATGTAACATACTCATTCTACAAAGTAATAACTTAAGATTTTACCATAGAAGTAAAAATTAACATATGCTTAAAAATAGGATAGTAAAAAATCTATTTGCATACATCATTTATTGCACATGATCAAAATATGAATGTATAATAAAACTTTTGAAATAGAAATATATTAATTTTCAACTTGAGAAATAAGATAAAACTTTTCAAATTCATACATGAAATATTTTCAAGTATACAAGTTTACATAATAGGGTGATCCCACAATAGTGGGTAACACTTTTTGGCCAAACTTGACATTAAAATGAACATTTAAACTAAATCTTCACTTTTTGAAACCTATAGCTGCTAAATCGTGAGGAATTTGAAGATGATGCAAACTAGTGATTTTTGACATTTTGTCTGTAAATTCTAATTTTGTTTTTAAAATGGAATCAAATGCATTTTTTTTTCCATTTCCTTTGATAACTAGCTTTTAATAGTAAACAACATTTTTAAAGAGTGATTTTACTGTGTAGCATATTACTTTTTTTCTATGAAGGATAAAAATCTTTTTTTTTTAAATGTAGATTTGTAACTACAATATCTAGCTCCTTCATTTGGTTTCATGATGTTTTATTGAATATTTTTTCTTAATTAAGTTTTGAAGTCAAACTAATTACAATTTAGACATAGGTTTACTGTGTAGCACATAAAAAAAATTGTATCTATCGAAATTCAATTTATATTTTTTGTTGGATCAAGGACATCAATACCAAGAGCATAGATATTTTTGCAGAATAGAGATCTTGAATTTCGGTGAAAAACCTACGTTCACAAGAAATAAAAAATAAATATAATAATCAAATTAAATATATTTAAAGTATAATTTTTGGGAAGCTTATAATAAGGAATACATACTTAAAAAACATAAATTTTAAATGAATTCATTTGATCCCTCAAAAGGTAAATCAAAAGTGGTTTTTTATCAGCATTTTGATAGGTGTAGAGGAGACTCCATTATAGGTATGGTTTAAAACTAGAAAGGTTCTATCCAAAGGGGTTTGATCTAAGGGGGTTTGATAAAACCCTCTTCAATTAAAATCTTTTAAATGGAACCTTTCAATGCTTAAATCATTATATTTTCTAAAAATATGTGATTTCAGCAAAAATTAGGATGTCCTAAAAAGTGTAACCCATTATTGTGGCAGCACCCAATACAATAATGACACAAGTTCAAGTCTTCCATATCTAGAAAATGCTTCTATTTTACAATCCTCAGTGTTGTCATCTGCAAGAGGGAGAGCATCACCCAAGCACTTTACCTCCAACCACATACCGATAGTCCCCCAAACACCTTCAAACTAGAAGTGGCCCTACTCTTCACAAAGAGTATAGACTAAGAAACCCACAAGTATACCATCTGAGTTTCTAGTGTTGTGTCCTACATAACCAATCAACCATACAAATTTAGACATCTCTAAATAATTATGACCAATTTGACTGGATATGCATTCTAGATCACGATGAACCAACTAATGCAAGTAGAGACTATTGCATTACTTTGGCCAAAGATTTGAAACATATCAAACACTTCCTTAGGAAGTGAATTCTTAAGTTCACACACCTCTAACTCAACTTGGAAACCACCTTGACCTAAGGTTTAACACATGATTAGTTGTATGACTTGTTTAATTAACCTTTCTTAAGGATACTTAATCATAGAATAATAACTTACTAAATTCGGTAATGACTAAGATGGAAATTTTTTCCTGACTATGAACACCTATGTTATGTTCTCATAATATCTTGCAACTTGGAAACTACCACTTGTTCAAGTGTGTGCACTCAAACCTTAAGAGTAAACTACTCTCCTATTTTCATGCACATGTGGTTTATAATGTTATCAAACAATGTCATCAACTCAAGACACTTATCTTTCACTTAAGTTCTTGACTACTTGTCAAATAAGTAAAATAAAGTAATATTAATCATTAATAAAAAGATCACTTCTTCTTTTATAATAGTTCATATTTTTCAATGTTTTTCCTCATGGTTCTATTCACAAGAACAAAACAATAGTGTTGGTAAAAATACAATATAAAATACCATCTTCTTTTATTCGAAAGAATACTAAGTTGAGTGTTTGAAAATATTTCAAAAAATCAAATTATAAAGTTAATTCCATTCAATTAACTCAAATATGAAAGCATCTAACCTATCTTTAAATTTTATAATTACATATCATAAAATATCCTTTGCATAATCTTAATATAAATATCAATATGTATATACATATTTATTTTTATATATACCGTTATGAACATATATATGTATATATAAATATAAATATAAATATAAATATTTATATAACAAACTGGAATTATACTCTTTCTAAGAAAATGAAATAAATCATTCAACTTAATACATATGAGAAATAACTTTATACTCTATTGTCCATCTCAAAATGAAAGAAATATTATTTAAATTCTTGTTTCAAATAGGAAAAATCAAACCAATCTTTCTCTATTTTAACATATAATATTCAGCAAAATAAACAATTATTCTTCCAACTTTTTAAAACTGAAAACTATATAATGAAACTATGAATTTACATAGGAATGATAAAGTATGTAAACATGCATGAGTTACTCCTTATTCTTCACTTTTGAAATTCCAATATCACAATCATAGTGATTGGCATAGTTTTCCCAAGAAAACTCAGCCTACTAATGTTGAAACATAGATTTTTCTTGTAAAACTCCTCTAGCAAATAGCAAACAAATATCTCTTTGCTCAAAACAAAGAGTATTGTTTTTATATATTACATATATAAGACTTAAATACTCTACAAACTAATCTTGAACACATAAAACTCTAACTAAACATGATGAATACAAATTGCACAATCTCACTAGAATATATAGTTCCATGCTATTCCCTTATTGTCTATGTCACTCCCTAAAAAGCATGAGAGAGAATAATCAACTTATCTGCCTATAGCCTCCTCGTCCCTACTCTCTCTGACCAAAAAAATGAGAATGAATAATCCTCCAAATGATACATTTTTTTCTCTCCTAATTGTTGAATGCAGAAGACAATTGAGAGGGGGGTGAATCAGTTGTACATTAAAACATAAAACCCTCATTAACATTCAGATCTACATTAATCCTTAAACCCTTAACAACCATTAAACCCTTATCATGAATCAGCAAAACATAAACTTGAGAAATAGTAATGCAAACACATCCAAACACATGGGAACGCCAAATTTATGTGGAAAACCCAAGAAGGAGAAAACCATGGTGAGGATTAGTTCACAATATAGAAAAATTGCAACACCAAATACAATAGGCCCATTGTTGGAGGGCTCACTACAAAAAGAGAAAAGAAGGGCTCATTGTCAATGGCTCACTGCCATAATAGAAAGAAGAAGAAATATGATTGTTACAATGAGAAATACATCTCAAAGCAACAAAAAAGAGCCACCACTGCTTCACCAGAAAATTCGTACTCTATAGAATGTAGACACCTTTTGCTCACTACTTCCAATAGTCTTAGTTGTTAAGGCTCACACCACACTTCATACTTTCACTCTTCACATCACAATTTGCATCACAAACACTTCATATCATCATCCTCCATCAACTCAACACACATATATACCATCATCAACCTTGAAAATAATCTACAAGGTTGGTTATGCACCTCAAACATGCAAATTCAAATTAGGTTGGCACCAAAACATTCCTGCGGTAGAGAGGAATGAAGGCGGACCACATCACACCTTAACTCTCACCTAAATCCACTCATACACATCATGCCACACTTCCACAAACACCGAAGCATATCCGCAAATAGTGTAAACACCCAGATTCAGTCAAACCTATGTTAACACCATTGAAAAATTAAGTACAAAAGCTTCATTTGATCAAAAGACGATTCACGAAACACATACAACACTTAAACATAATCTAGAATATTTCATCAATATCCTGAAATCCAACAAATTCTTTGCAACATCATACACCAGAATAACATATTCATTTTGCACAACCAGCTAACCTTCCACACACTGCAACACCTGAATCCAACCTTATGGAGCACCAAAACAAAAACAAATCAAACTGAAGATAGATACTAGAAATATAAGCACACTTCCAGATCTACAAGACTAGAAACCAAACTATGGAGAAATGCAAAGAAAAACTATTTCTCCCAGACAACACTGCAACACAATTCACACACTGTTGAACACAACTTCTTCTGCACAATGATCAAGAACTTGAGCCTCTGGATATAACACCACTGAACACCTCTAAGCGACATATCTGAATTGCACAAGCAGATCTTCATCTATGAAGAAATGTGGAGAAAACCATTAAACACCACGATGTCACACTCAACACCCTTTACCACACTATTTCCTCTTTTATTAAAATTTTCTCAAAAGAATTTGGAAACCAGCCACCATAAACTCAAACTCAACATCTCAAACACCTTCTCAGCAATACTAGAGGTTGACATCAGTGATATTACTAATGAAAACATAATGCAACAAATCAAAACATCTCCATAGGTTGACATCAATGCAACAACAAGGGTATGTTGACATCAATGACAACACAAACTTCCAACACTAATATCGTTGATTCTCACCCTAAGCCATTGGTATTAATTACCAACTTCCTCTTTTCATTTTTTCACCACATTCTATATTAATAAGCATGCCAAAAATAGAATTTATCGCCTCATAAAGGGCTTGACCAACATATCAATATGTCACTCCCATACGACTCATACAATGGTTGTTAAAATCCATTTATTAACAGTTTCAACTGCCACTTAGTGGCTTTAATTGTTATTAGAATAGATGTGCCACTAAGATGGCCATCACTATGGTGTTAATGTCATTTAATTTGCCTTATAAAAGGCCTTCGATGGTGGCTTTTATGCCCCACAAAGTGCTAGAAAATAACAAATTTTAATTACCTTATTACATGCTTTCATAAGCATGATTAATTTTCCATTACTATAATTATATTATATATATATATATATATATATTTCTCCATTTATATATATATGTATATATACTCAATTATATATCCATTACATATTGTATATATACACATATACATACATATTTATTTATTTAATTTGTATATATGTATACTTTTATTTATTTATTTAATACATTTTAATGATAGTCGATCTGACTTAATATCAAAAAAATTGATAAATCGAAGAAACGAAAATGATTTTGATATATATATATATATATATTTCTTTATTGAAATAAAATAGGCCAAAGACTCGACAAGGTTTTACCTAACCTTACGACTCAACTCAACTTAGACAAAACACAATAATTGATTCAACAATAGGGCTAGGGTACTTACTCGAACTGATTTCTTAAATCTATGTGAGTGTGTGCTTCAACTCATTTGGCATAAATTTGTTTAATTTTGAAGTCTAAACTCCTCTCTCTGGTGATACTCTCCCTCTCCCTCTAGAGGGTAATAATTTGATCCTGCATTTCACTTAGAAATCCAATCAAATATTTAGCCTGTTATTAATCACAATGTGTCATCATAATCTTGATATAATAATAATAATAATAATAACCATTAAAATTGAAATACACAATAATTGATTCAACAATACTCAACTTACACAAAACACAATAATTGATTCAACAATAGGGCTAGGGTACTTACTCGAACTGATTTCTTAAATCTATGTGAGTGTGTGCTTCAACTCATTTAGCATAAATTTGTTTATTTTTTAAGTCTAAACTCCTCTCTCTGGTGATACCCTCCCTCTCCCTCTAGAGGGTAATAATCTGATCCTACATTTCACTTAGAAATCCAATCAAATATTTAGCCTATTATTAATCACAATGTGTCATCATAATCTTGATATAATAATAATAATAACCATTAAAATTGAAATACACTACATTGCATTTTAATTTCTTCAAAATTTCATATAACACATAGTCATCAATAGATATCAACACATTTTAACATAAAAAGTTAAAATTAATTTGTAAAGAAAACTCGAGGTGTAACAATGGAGAACCAAATATTTTGTCACAATAGTGTGTAGAGAGCACACACATAATACAACAAAAGAACTATGAAAGGATATGGAGTATTAGAGTGCATTCTTGCTAGTGCACCTATAATTAGATAGAATGTGCATGTATCTTGTTAATCTTCACATGCTAGAAGAGGAAAGAATATTCCTCCAAAATCATAATATTAAACAAGACCCAAAAACAGGTACAATTTTTCAATTTTTTGCAATGTTCAGTGTTTCAATGTTTGTGTGTGTGCATTCGAGTATGTATGGCAATACTAGTGTTTTTTAATGTTAGTTATAGATATGAGTAGACATTATGTGGATAGAGTATACATGATTACAAATGTAATTAAAATGGCTTGATCACCCATTTTTGTGCATTCCATCTTTTATTTCAACAAGTTTATTATTATAGAAGGTAACATCTTTAGCTTTTCCATATAAGTAGAGAATTAGAACAAAGCTAAGAATTAACAACAATAATTAAAATTATTTATTCTAACACCCTATAAACCTCCAATAGAGTGTGAAGTGAATTGTAACACCCCGCCACGCAACCCTAGAGGAAGTTGCAAGTAACTACTTAAACAGACTAATTTTTTTTTTGTTAAGTACAATTAATAAGCAAGCTCACTAACTAATGCCAACAACCTCTAAGGTTACGAGACAGAGGTTATATAGAACCTCAACAAAAACATGAATTTAAACCATGCCAATTATTTAATTAAGTATTAAAACACATACATTCCAAATAAGATAATTACATCCAGCATAAGAGATAACTTGCAATTTCATTTATCAATAATTAAACAATATGGTTACAACTCTCATTCCCCGAATGAGGCAAGTCTAGTAGACATAATTACAATTACAACTTTCCACCTCGATAACAAAAGAGGGGTAATAAATTACAAGAACAACTGAAATGAAATAAAGCAAGAACTGAAACTGAAACCAACGAGCTCTCCAACTAGAAGTCTCATCCACACGAACATGAAGAAAGCCCAATGGAGTAAGGTGCACGCCACCCAACCAAGTGGAACCCAAAGGCCCACCCCCCATGCTAGGAGATAGTAACAAGGAATCCTAGCCAAGGCCATCAACCTCTAGACACATGCTAATACGTAACTGAACCAATCTGACACAACCAATCACATGTACCACTCAAGTATAACACAAGTACATCACAAGTACAACTCAAGTACAACTCTAACATGGTCACATTGCTTCTAGATATAAAGCAGATCAAGTATGTTAAGAGAACCATACACATAATAATCGAATACCAACTGTGGTCACATCAGGTATGTTAAGGAAACCATACCCATAGAATCAAATACCAACTGTTGTCCTAGACAATGTCATCACACAGCTTGTCATGAGTTACCCATTGCGGATCTTCATAGGCGCCGCCTAAGCTGGTGCCTCAACCGATCCTTGACCCTCATACTTACTAATGTGGAATCAAATACCTTTCGTACAAACAAGATAGATGACCTTGCCATTCCAGGCCTTCCCACCCATCCCAAGCCTAACCGAGCACTTGGGTCTATGAGTGAGGCATAATTATCTTGATTAGTGAGAAGTTAGTCCTAATCTTTTAAGGATTGTTTTAGTTAACACTTGTTTAAACCACTTTCGAAGGTTACCCAATCTTACCTCTTCCAGGCTTTGGCCCCTACGGAAGCCATTCTTCTACTTGACAACACACATACCATCCAAACACCAAGGGTACAAAGTGCAATACACAAGATATCATGACTACTCCTCTCTCAGGAGGCGACATAAAATGCAACTCACTCCAAACACTGGAGACAACAAATCACTTAACAAAGTCACTCCTTACAAGGAGACATAGATCCCATAATCCACTCCTCTCTCAGGAGACGCAAAACATCCCCGTTTGTGGAAACCGGGTAAACACTGACTAGACACCATGCACTACCCAAGGGAATTCATAATAGGTTGACATCATGAAACAACAACCCCCAACCTCTACGGTCCTCTGGAAGACTTACAAATTAAAGACACTTAACCCATTTCCCCAAACAGGAATTCGAAGGAAATGTTCACTGAAGGCAATCGAAAGAAACTACCTTTGGATATTCTAAATCCATTTCCTCATTACATTCAGTAATTTATTGCATCAATAAAATTGAATTAAATACGTCCTTTCAAATAAGGGAGAAATTAACACTTAATCATCTAATTTTCCTACTTGCATTTAAATAATGAAAAATCAACCAGTTTATCATATAAATCAAAATACGTTGCTTTTAAAATAAACATTGTTTCCTAATTTCAATATAGCCATTTAAAATAATTAACTTGACTTGAAAACGTATTATCTTAAATCAAAACTATTCTCTGTTAAAATAATATTTTAAAATCAAAACAATGGTTCACCTAAAATTACTATACTTTCATTTCCTCAATTAAACTTAAATCAAACCATCATTTGATCGATATTATATTATATGAATTTTTTTTTTTAAATATACATATTTAATCACTTAATTTTCATATAATAATGTTTAATATTATATAATAAAATATTAAATATTAACATATATTTTAACATTTAATATATATTAATATTTAATATTATAAAAATATAATATTAGAGTATTAAAACATATTTTATTTTTTTTAAATAAAATAAAAGATAGCATAATTTTGGGGCACGCCTTGCCCTCGGGCCGCGCGCTTTATCTTCAGGTCGCACGTCATTTTAGGGTTGGGGCCGCGTGCTTAGGTTTCCGCCAACTGTGCAAATCACAGTTGACGTTGTTGGTAAGGGCGTTGCCGCGGTGGTGGTGGTTGCGTACACAGCCGACCACCATCTTTGGTGGCGTTGTGCACAACACAGCCAACCACCGGCGATGGTGGTGGCGGCTGTGTAAACAGCCACCCCACCAGCGGTGAGCAGGCTGCAGGGGTCGCGTTGGGCGCAGCTCCCTCCCACGCGCCTCCCGTGGGGGGTGTGGTGGGAGGTGAGCCCCAGTGCCTCCTTCTTTTTAATATTTTTTTTTTTTAATATGAAACCCTGCGGATTTCAAAATCTGCACTTCAATAGGGTACTTAATTTATTTTTTTTACAAGGAGAATTTTAACAGCATAAACCCCCAACCAAATCAATTTAAATATATATATATATATATATATATACGTGTATGCATATATATATATATATATATATATATATATATATATATATATATTATCAAAATGAATTTACAAAATTAATTGAGGAAATGAAATTGAAAGAACAATTTCCAGCCAAGAACACCATTTTTAATTTCTTGAGAAAACCCAAATAAAGACAAAACAAGGTTTGTGATTCACCAGCAAAATCAACATGAAGTTTTCAACATAGATCAGGCTTTTAAATTTTCCAACATGAATTCCAACAACAAAACATTTATAAATATATTTTCAACACAAATAAAATTGAAAAACATGAACCTGGAATCAAGAGTTTGAGAAGGTCCAGATGATGCACAGGTTCTTCCTTTGATTCCCTCTTTAGATCAGCAATTTTCACAGCTTCAATCCAAAACCCACAAAATGCAAAACTACTTTCCTCTCCTCTATTTTCCACTTCCAAAACTTGATGATCCAAACTTGTGAAGAAAAATTCAATAATAAAGAAATTCCTCCAAAATATCCATGCACCAACCCTCATAAATTTCCAAAAACAGAATAACAAATATCTCAATAATTCAATTTTTGAATTCAAATTTTCTAAAATGAAATTTAAAACATTTTCTTTTAATTTTCAATTTCAACCATTAAAACAATAACTTCAAAATGAATATCTTGACTTATTTCAACATCATAAATTTAATTAATTAATAAAATAGATTTAATCAATGATTATATTATTTATTAATAAAATCAATTACATTTCAACATAAACCAGATAAAGTTAAATGGCAGTTTAACTACCAAAACATATATTTTAACCTTTTCTAACTTGCAATTTTAACTGAAATCAAGACCAAAAGAACAACATTAAAACAACTTAACCCAACTAACACCTGAAGACACACTACGACTAGGGTGACGACTCGGCACGGAAAACCTAGCTACTATCTCTCAATTGAATACCGTTGGGCCATGGACACACTCAAACCTGTAAAACCAGGTGGAGTCGATGTCTCGTACCTGTCAACCTGTGAACAAAGAGTATATCCACATGCATATATATGTCATAATTAAAACACACCGTGAAGAGGAAATCACAGAATCATAGGGCACTCGCAAGCGAGTGATGTGATCCGTCCCCTTCACCAATACAGTATTACTAACTAACAAATCTTAACATAATAATTTAATCCAAAGCATAATACATCATTAATTCGAATATCCACTTATGCTAATTCAAAACATGTCATAATGATAACATCTGAATACAGTATCATCACATCAAAATACATCACCAAATCACATTAAAGATAGAGATTAAACAGTAACCGAGTACCATAGTCAAGGTACTAACAGAAAACAAGACATAACCAAACAAAACATTGTTCGATCAAAAGAGCAAAACGGAGGGGTATTACATGAATATTCTCTTGATTTTAATTCTCGAATGTTTGTCACTCGCTTGAAAAGAATCTACTTGCCCAAAATCATAATCAATAATGTTATGAAATAAAGGATTTGATCTCAATTTATAGAATTTTGAGGATATGGATTAATGAATGGGATTCAATATTAGATCAAGGGTTTGTCCCATTAAAGATAGAGTGGATGTGAGAAAGTGGCAACTATTTTAGGTTATTAGTTCATGTGTTTATTTAATAGAATTATTTATTTATTTTGATCAATGAGGTAACTAATTTAATTTGATTTGTTAATTATTTTTTCCCTTTTGAAGATTGACTTATCTTGATTGATTGGGATCGTTAGCTATTTTGATCAATAAGTTCACTTATTTGATTTATCATTTTTAAATTTATTTATTAAATTATTGATGGATCCGAACTTATTGATTTATCATTTTTAAATTTATTTATTAAATTATTGATGGATAATGGATTTATTGTATTATTTAAATATTTACAAGAAATTGATTTATTTAAATTAAAGAGTGATTTTTCTAGATTAAATTGCATTCAATTTGTTTGATGCAAATAAATCACACATAGTTTAATCCATAAAAAGCACACTTTCATCGACACGAACTATGGAAACCTAATGTCTTTGGTTATTTAAATTAGATATTTTAATAAAGTGGATTGGTTAATGTGCGATTATTTTTTTAATGAATGGGTATTAGGTGTCAGGATGGGGGCAATGGAATAGAAATGAGTGTATGCAAAATCTTAGTGTCTACATTTTTCCCTCTTTGAAATGGCATTGTGACTACAAGAAGCAATGTCATTTCAAATAAAATAGATATAGGCACTTGTTGATATGACATTGATGATAGAAGATATCCAAAGAATCAAATATTAATGACTAATTGATTTAACAATAGTGTTGATGTGGGAACAATATATCCTAAAAAAATATGAAGATTGATTGGGATTAGATTTGAAGGATGCTTTGGTGCTTAGAGAGGCTTCAGAGTTGGGATTGAATTGAATGATGGAATGCCCCCTTGAGTGGATGGGAAATTTTGAAGAGCATGGATGTGCTCTCAAAATGAAAAGAAGTGAAATTAATAAAGAGATGCATATTTGTGGATTTAAGTGATTGAAGGAGGTAAATAATGAATATTAAGGATAAATGGATGAAGATGGAAGGATGAGATGGAGATGGGGAGAAGAAATATTATGGGTGTGGCAGAGAGAGAGTGTGAGGGGTAATTGGTATGAATGAATTGGGTGGGAATGATTAAATTATTAGATGAGGATTTTTTATTATGGCCTATGTTATTAGACATGGAAATGAAGTACTCTGAGATATTCCTACAATATTTGAGCATAGGTAAATGTTGGGAATCTACAAAGAGATTCCAATGTGTTTGAAGAATATTTTCTTATTTCACATAGATATTATGCATCATGATATAATGGACCATGATGATAATTCCCCATATGCATAGAGGACTTACTCGAAATAATAGATCAAAAGATAATAGAAAAAAAAGATACACAAAAATGCATGAAAAGAAACAATAAAGATAAAATCAAAGACAAAACTCATGCCCTAGTGATTAGAATCTCAACACACAACATAATATAAAGAACTATGGTTTCCTTGGAGAAATATTTTGAGGAAACTAAACCAAGCATGATAAAGGAAAACAGCCAAGGTGTCTCTCATCCTCAAGTTGTCATGATATTGGTAGCAGTAGTTGATTCATCCAAGCTAGATTAATATAATGGGACCAATGTGTGAGCATTTTTATTTGGTTTGATATCACAAGTGTTACATGTAAAGGCTCATTATAAAGAGAAGATAATATCTTCAAACTTGAAGGACCAACGAAAATTGGTGTTAAAGGGTATAGATCATCACCATAGCAAAGAGGTATTTTATAAAGCACTAATCAAGGTACAATCATGTAAGCTACATAAGGGTACATGGGTAAGGATGTGGTAAGTGGATGAATTACTAAAGTTATGGGTAAGAGGGTTCTTATCTTTCATACATAATTCTTGTAAACAAATTTTCATCACAATGCTTATCCAAGGTGCCATAAAAATAGTTTTCACTAGAGGGAAATTTTTCTCTTTACTATTTATTATTATTTTGTGTTGTCAAACATGAAACATGTGGATATTTTTCATCATGGTGACTATCCCAAGGCACCATAAAAATGGTTTTCATCAATGGATGATATTTCTTTTTACTATTTCAAAAAAATAAAAACTTAAGAATAGAAATGGGCTCTTGAGCATGGAAGTGCTTATTATGAATGGAATTCATGGGTTCCTTAAGTTATTGGCCATATGGTGTAGCCAACATATATTCTCTTGAGCCATATTTTTCTACAATAACATAAGGGCCTAGCCGATTAGGTTTAAAATTTCTTTCTTTACTCTATTTTGATTTGTGTTCATTTGATTTTTGTTGCCAACAAGGTCACCGATTTCAAATTATTTGCTTCCAAGAAACTTTTAGCTACATCAAAGATGATTCTAATATAATTTTAAATAATCTAGAGTTGGAAGGCAGCATTCATCCAAGATTTCTAATTCATGCAAACGTGTAGTCCTATACTCCCAACAATGAGATGTTGCAATGAGATGTGCAAGGAGGGAAGCTCAACGTTAATCAATAATATGGATGCAATGCTAAGAAATGGGGAATGGAGTGGATCTAATGGATGTGTGAATGCTAGTACGATAACCCCAAAGGGTAGGATGGATTGTACATGCTAATAAAAAATAACACCATTGGTAATTTTGATAAGTGTTTTGTTTGATGTCTCATCTTGGTCATTTCCTTGTGGATAGTAGGGAGTATACCATCAATGCTTAGTGTTATTTTTCATAGACGGCCTAGACTTCATGATTCTTAAATTATTTTTCATTATCAATGATAATAGAACTAGGAATACCATACCAAAAAATGATGTGATTAAGGATAAATTTAAATATTTTCTTATTGATCACATAAGTGAGGAATGGCTTCGACCCACTTAGTGAAGTATTCAGTGGTAGTGATAATAAATTTGTTCACATATAAGGAAGATGGATTAATCTTATTGATGAGGTTGAGTCCCCATGCAAAGAAGGGCCAAGGAGTAATTATAGGTTGCAAGGATTGTAAAGGAACATGAGTAATATCGATATTCTTCTAATATGTGATACACTTCTTAACATATTGGTAGGCATATTGCTCCAATTTTGGCTAGTACTATCCAATTTTGAGAAATTTCTTCACAAGGGTGATATCATTGGTGTGAGATCTACGAATACCATCGTGGACATCTAAAAGTGTTGAATTGACTTCATCTAAGTTAAGGCACCACAACAATGTAGCATCATAACCCCTATGATAGAGGGTACCACCAAGAAGGGTGAAATGAGTAGCAAGTTGGGTGAATGTTATTTTTTTGTTATTACATAGGTTAGGTGGGAGAGTTTGGTTGATTGGGTAGGCATTTATGTCATGAAACCAAGGGGAAGTGGGACCAACCATTTCACATACCATATATGTATTGAGAAATTCTTATGTAGGTATCAATAATGTTAGGAAACTTACCAATTTGATCAAACCATTTCCTACATAACCCCATGAGAGAAAAGAGTGAATAAAATATTATAGAATAACCATAATATAAATATCAAAGACATACCACAAAATAACATGATATAAAATGGGAAAATCTTCAAGAGGAAAAAGCATAGCCTCCAAAAACATCCACACTCAAATTCAACAATGAAACATTACAATACACATTGAGTCTCCATGAATGCTTCTGAAACATAAAGCTCCTCCAATGCATCCTTAATGTTTTTAATCATGTAACCACACATCGTTTTCCATACTTTGCATTCTCACTCAACAAGATAGCTCAATATAAATGATAGCCAAACCAAATAACAAAATCGCCAACCATCTAAATAGCCAAACCCAAGCACTAAACATGTGTTTTCTTTTATAGAATCAAGCTCACACAAAACAACTAAGTGGTAAGGAAAATTCATGTGTCTCAAAACCATGAGTGCACAAAACTATTGATCCCAACATTTATTTTTTGGTACTAAGTTTTCTCAATATTAAATATGTTTCAAATGTGCAACCCACACATAAAATATCTACCTAATGTTACATACAAATTTACAAGTGGACCCAAATAAATATTTAATGTGGCTAAACACATATCCTAAAGATGTACCACAAATAAATATTTTATTTTACATAATTAAAATAATTTGTTTCTTGTGTGAGGTGTACAACACCCTTCTCTTAACAAACAAGTGCTCAACCAAAAATTATCCACATGCACCAAGAGGCATGTCAAGTATGGAATTGATAGTAGTCATGGCATTGGGGGACTTATTGCTTATGTGAGGGACATTGTTGAACTAGTTTTAGGTAAAATACTCCTTAAATCTATCCACCATATTCTTATAGGGGAATAACTTTGCATCCTTGGTAAGATAATAATTTGTGACTTGCTTAAGGATTAATTTTGAATCCTCTAATACTGAAACATATTGGATTTTTCATTGAATAGATAATCTTAAACCAAACAATAATGCCTCATATTTTTCTATAATATTGGTGCATGAAAAAAAATGATTCTAAAAGAACAAGGGATAAGATCTCCCAAAGGTTTTAACAAGATCCTTTCCCTCAAGACATTGTTGGTGTAAGATCCATTGAAATACAATGTCCATACTTGTGGTTCATCAATATGGAGAAGTAACTCATTTAGGATTTTTTTGTAGGGATTATGTATCCTCTAGAGGTGTTGTTGCTAATTGATCAACAATGAATTTCCTTATGATTATTGTTTTTAGAATATTTAATTTAAAATTCATTAAGGAGCATCACCCATTTTTCCATGTGACCTATTAATGTTATTTTAGAGAGAAGGTATTTCAAAGGATCAATATTTGCAATGAACTTAGTAGTATGTGAGAGCACTTAGGGTGTGATTTTCTATGAAGCAAATGCCACAACTAGGAAAGCCATTTTTATGGATGTGTACTAATATTCATGGCTAACCAGATTCTACCTAAGATAATATATGGATTTTTCCTTACCATATTCATTACTCTATGCAACAATTTCCCCCAATACATGTTTGATGGTGGAGATATACATGATTAGTAGTTTATCAACTTTATATGGCATAAGCATAAAGGGGTTGGAAAGATAATATAGATAAAATTTAATGTTGTCAAAATATTTTCCACATGAGTCATCCCAAAGTGTACGTGTTTCTAGAGTAGATGAGTAAATGGCTAACACTTGTTTGCAAGCTAAGAAATGAACCATCTAATAGACTAAAATTTATCATGAAGGCTATAGAGTTGTGTGATGTGTTGTGGTGAAGGCATGTCCAATATAGCTTTAACTTTGTTGGGATCAACCTCAATCCCATGTCAAGAAATTATGTAACCCAAAAAAAATCCCTTAGTGACACCAAAGATACACTATATCATATTCAAGCAAACTTTGTATTCTCTTAGCCAATGTAGGATGCAACACTTTCATCAAGGTAATCCTTGGCTTCAAGATGAATATTTTCATGGTGTATTACTATCATAGATTTCTGATTAGTTTCTCCCACATTCCTCAAGCCAAAAGACATTACCTCATAACATAATGTTCCCCGAGGTGTAATAAAGGAAATATTATATTAAAATTCTTGTAAAATTTGTATTTAATTATAGCTTGAGAAGCTATCCATGAGAGAGAGCATCTCATAACATTTTAGGAGAGAGGGAAATCATCTTTAGGTAAATCTTTATTGATATCACAAAATTCAGAGCAACCATGGATTGATTTCATCTTCTTTTGAACTAGTACACTACTGGAGATCCATTATAAGTAATCAAAATGCCTAATGAATCCAACATCCAATAGTTTATAAAGTTCTTTAACTAATAGAGAAATCTAGGGGTGCATTTTGTGAAGCTTCTTCTTTACCGATTTGTCATCTAGTCTTATTACCAAGTGATAAAAGATAAGAGAAGGATCTAAGGCTAGCATGTCTGCATAGAACCATGTGGACCGATCGACATGTTTTGAAAGTAGATCTTGATGAACCTATTGTTCTTATGAGTTCATACCAGTATTGATTTGTGTGAACTTTTGATCTTGGTCAATACCCAAACTTATTTCAATGGCATATTCTACTAAGAGATTCAATATACATCATATAACTTATATGGAGAAAGGGAAAGGTGGAGTTCCTCGTCAACAATACATCCTCTAAGTCCTAAATGGGTACATATTTTGATTTCTTCAATTTTTTATACTATGTGGAGAAAAGGACTCTATTTACCCTCCAAAATATGCTAATTTATAAAGAGCAACATCAAATCCTTTTTTTGGTCTCTTTGAGGAAGATGGTTTCTAGTATCAAGTAGTTTGAGTAGAGCCTCATCATTTTGAACTTCATCTAATGGTAAGTGCTCATTGATCCTAGTCAATGAGGTTAATATATTGCAAGTTTACAATGAAAATATAACTATCAAGAAAGATATTGGTATTGACAAGATCTTCCTAAGGGCCATGACAAGTAACACTTTTAACACAATTAACATCAAATGAAGAATCATCAATAATTTCCAAATAGTTGCAAAGGTTATTGTGGAATTCATCTGAAGGTATATACCCCAATCCCTACTTAGCTATAGTCTTAGAAAAGTCAATAGGTTTTGATATTCCTTGTTTGTGTGCCTCAGGCCTTTACCTTTATAGTCCATATACTTATAAAAAATTGATCGCTAGATAGCAATTATGCTTGAAACATGAGGAATATTCCTCTTTAGTGTGTAGCCATGATACATTTGAGGAATCAATTTACTTCATTGAAGAGAAAACCTTGTTTGATGAAAGTTATAGAGACATACTTTGAGATCTCTCACTTCTGCTTTGATTCCATGTTAGGATGACCATAGGATTTAAGTAACAATGGAAGTTTTCCAATGCATAATTTATCTTGGATTTCTTACTCGTCGCACCCTTTGTCAATGATCTTGACCTTAGTATGAGGTAGGTTAGACAAGATATATGGTATATTAGTGTAGTCAATGTACAATGTCGATTATTATGTTTAAATAATATTGGTTATCCAACTATGTATTAATTGGTTGTCAACTTCGAGTAGTTATAAGCATTGGTTGGTTGACAGTTGTGTTCCTCTTGGAAACCATCATGCCCTTTAAATACATTGTGTATAAAGGAAAGGGGTGTGATCTAATCGAATCAAATTTGATCCTTGGTTGACCATCTCAAGTCTTCTTCTATAATAATTTCATGTGTGAATAAAGATATATTTTACTCTTGTATTTGGTATGCATTGTCATCTTTATTATTAATTCATGTATTTATTTTATCAGATAGAGCAGTAAACATTTGGTTTTATCGCCTTAGAATAAATCATGCCCAATATAAGGGATTCATGCCTTTGGAAACCAATAAAGGTGGGAAGAGATCACAAGGTGTTCAAGACCAAGATATCATGTGATCTTTAAGTATCATAGAGAAAATTGAATGAAGAAGATTACGAGAAAGGTGGATTCCCTTGACAAAAATACAACTGTACAATTTCTAATTCAAATCTCTTCCCAAGAACACAATCAAATTGAAAATTCAAGAGAAACTTCTCTAGATGAGGGAAGTTGGGAGACAAAGTCACGTTCCTTCACATAATTGTGCGATACTAGCCTTCAAGGAATTGAAACATTGTCAATTGAAGGAGAAGTCGAGCCAAGGGTGTATAAAAGAAAATATGAAGTCAAAAAAAGTGTCGAGAAATGTAACGCCCCGCCACACAACCCTAGAGGAAGTTGCAATTAACTACTTAAACAGACTATTTTTTTTTTGTTTAAGTACAATTAACATGCAATTTCACCACCTAATGCCAACAACCTCTAAGGTTACGAGACAGAGGTTATATAGAATCTCAACAAAAACATGAATCTAAACCACGTCATTTACTTAAGAAATTAAACACATACATTCCAAGTAAGATAAATCACATCAAAGCATAAGAGATAACTTTCAATTTCATTAATCCATAATTAAACAATATGATTACATCTCTCATTCCACGAATGAGGCAAGTCCAATAAATAAGGTTACAATTACAACTTTCCACCTCGATAACAAATGAGGGGTAATAAATCACAAGATCAACTGAAATAAAATAAAGCAAGAACTGAAACTGAATCCCACGAGCTCTCCAACAAGAAATCTCGTCCACATGAACATGAAGAAGGCCCAATGGATTAAGGTGCACGCCACCCAACCAAGTGGAACCCAAAGGCCCACCCCCCGTGCCAGGAGATAGTAACAAGGAATCCTAGCCAAGGCCATCTACCTCTAGACACAGGCTAACACATAACTGAACCAAACTGACACATCCAGTCCCATGTACCACACAAGTACAACACAAGTACACTTAACATGGTTACATTACTTCCAGATATAAAATAGATCAAGTATGTTACAAGAACCATACACACATAATCAAATACCAACTGTTGTCCTAGACAGAGTGTCATCACACAGCTCGTCATGAGTTACCCACTGCGGATCTTCATAGGCTTCGGCTATCTTGGTGGCCTCAACCGATCCCCGACCCTCATACTTACTAATGCGGGATCAAATACCTATCATAAAGACCATATAGATAACCTTGTCATTCCAGGCCTTCCCACTCACCCCAAGTCTAAACAAGCACTTGCGATTATGAGTGAGGCTAGAACTTATCTTGATTAGTATGAAGTGCCACCTAAACCTCTAAGTACATTGCTTTAGTTATCACTTGATTAAACTACTTTCGTAGGTTACCCAATCTTACCTCTTACGGGCTTTGGCCCCTAATGGAAGCCACTCTTCTACTTGACAACACACATACCATCCAATCACCAAGGGTACCAAAGTGCAACCACACAAGATAACACGACCACTCCTTTCTCAGGAGGCGACATAAGTTCAAACCCTCTCCAAACACTGGAGGTAACAAACATAACAAAGTCACTCCTTACAAGGAGGCACAAATCACATAATCCACTCCTAATCCAAGGAGGCACAAAAAATCCCCGTTCATGGAAACCGGGTAAATAACTGACACATACCATGCACTACCCAAAGGGATTCAAACAGGTTGACTACATGACACAACAACCCACATATTAAAACCCCATCTAGAAGACTTATCGTTCTCTATGACTCGATTTCCCCCAAACGAAAATGGAAACAGTTCACAATCAAGACGAGCAAGAAGATGAGAATTAAATTCTACTTTGGATTCACTAAATCCATTTCCTCGTTAACATTCAGTAATTTATTGCATTAAATAATCTGAATTAAAATACGTCTTTTCAGATAAAGGAGAAATTAGTACTAATTATTTAATTTCCCTACTTGTATTTAAATAATGATAAATATTTAACCAGTTTATCATATAAATCAAAATTCAGTGTTATAAAATAAATATTGCCTCCTCATTTCAATATAACCATTTAAAAACAATCAACTTGTTTTGAAAACGTTTTATTTAATATCAAAACTAATTCCCCTTTAAAATAATGTTTTAAAATAAAACAATGATTTAACTAAAGTTATCATATTTTCCCATTTGCTCAATTTAACTTAAGTCATGCCCTCAAGAAAACATAATTTATATACACATAATATATATATATATATATTATCTATATATCTAACTTAGTCATCCAAAACAATTAGATATATATATTATATTATTATATAATATAACATTAAACATCAATACATATTATAGTTAATATAATTCATATTAATAATTAATATTATAATATAAAATAATATTAATATATACATATTAAAATAACAAAATAAAATATTTTATTTTATATGTATTTTATTTTTATTTTTTAAAAAAACAAGGGTCAATTGAGTTTTAGGGCATGCATCCCTTAAGAACCGCGCCAATGCCAAACAGTGGGGCGGCGGCTATATTCACAGTCGGCGCCATTGTTGGTGGCGCGCACAGCGCCCCCAACAATGGCAGCGACTATGAATCGCAGTGTTGTGGGTTGTGGGGAGCCACGCTGGGCACGGCTCTCCCCCACATGCCTCCCATGGGGGGGCACGGTGGGGGTGAGCCCCCAGCACCGCCTCCACAAGTATTTTTTTTTATAAGATCTTTTTTTAAAACAAAAAAAAAATAACCAGGGTTTAAATCCCTGCATTTTTTCATCCACCCCTCTTTGGCCATTTCACAAAAATTTGGCCAGCATAACCCTACTAGAAGGGAATATTAAATAAAAATCTATATGTATATATATACTTATGCATACACATACATTTAAATTTACCCAAATTGAAATTGTAGTTAATTTGAAGAAGTAAACAATGAAATAACAATTTGCAATCAAGACTTCATTTCAATTTTTTTGAAGCAATCTATTTCAAATAGAAGCTTTCTTTCAAATTTGAAAACAAGAATCCAACTAGGTTTGTTTTTGCAAATCACACGGAGGTTTTAAATGATTCTCCACATGATTTTCAACCACAAGCATATGTAAATTTAATTTCAAAACAACTAAATTTAAAAAGAAACAACGTGAACCTGGTATTCTTGAGTTTGAGGAGATCCAAATGGTGCACAGATTCCTGCCTTGATTCCAACTTCAGCTCCACAAATTTTCACAGCTTCAATCCAAAACCCACAAAATGCAAAAATTCTTCCTCTCTCTAATTTCCAAAATTCATACTTGTTGAGAAAAAAACTTGTGAAGAAATTCAAAATAATAAAGAAAATTCAAAAAATATCCATGCAACAACCCTCATCAATTTTTCAAAACAAAATAACAAATATCTTCTTTTTTGAATTTTTTTCATTTTTGAATTCCAAATTTCCTAAAATGCAATTAAAACATTTTCTTTAATTTTTTATTTCAACAATATATCCATAAGTTTAAAAAGAATAACTTAACTTATTTAAACATCCTCAATTTAATTAATTAATAGAATAGATTTAATCCACGATTAAATTATTTATTAATTTAAATTAAATTAATAATAAAATAAATTACATTACCAACATAATCTCAGATCAATTTAATCCATAATTTAACTACAGGAGCATTTATTTAACTTTATAGCATGTGATTAAATAATCAAAGAGAAGGAACAATATAAAGCAATTAACCCAACTAAGACCCAATGACGCACTATGACTAGGGTGATGACCTGACACAGAAAACCTAGCTACTATCTCCCAATCGAATACCGTTGGGCAATGGACACGCTCAAACCTGTGAAACCAGGTGGAGTCGATGTCCTGTACCTGTCAACCTACGAACAAAGAGTATACCCACATGCATATATATGTCATAAATAAAACACACCGTGAAGAGGAAATCATGGAATCGCAGGGCGCTCACAAGCGAGTAATGTGATACCATCCCCTTCACCAATACAGTATTACTAACTAACAAATCTAACATAATAATTTAATCCAAAGCATAAAACATCATTAATTCGAATATCCACTTATGTTAATTCAAAACATGCCATAATGATAACATCATAATAAAATACCATCACATCAAAATATAATATTCACATCACGATATAGATAGTGATTAAATAGTAACCAAGTACCATAGTCAAGGTACTAATAGAAAATACAACATAAAGGAGAAGAACATTGTTCGAACAAAGGGACAAAATGGAAGGGTATTACAAGAAATTTGAATCTGAGGGAAGAGTTGAGGATTCCTAAGTGGCCAAGAGTGTGAGGGAAGGCACCTGAATTTTTGAATCAAACTCCCTAGCAAGTAGATTCTAGGTGCCAAGTTTCCATCAGAATAAAATCATCGTAAGCCCTAGTGGAGAAAAGCAAAATTTTCCCAAGTTTACAAGCAATGGATCACATTAGGCACTATAAGACTTGTGAAACATTTCGGATGGAAAATGGGAAAGATGATAAATAAATTTGGCTATGATATTTTCCAACCACCTTGCGAGGTGTAGAAATTAATTGGTAGTTGAAAATTGACCAATCCTCCTAAAATACATGGAAGATATTAAAGAAATATTTTGAAGAAGATTTTAAATTGCTTCATGATGATAATGAAATAGTATCAGAAAATTACATTACAAAATAAGGTTAGCATGAAAATGTATGAGCTTATAATCGTAGACTTAAAAAATTGCTTGTAAAGTTAGAAATAGAACCAGTTGATGGTCTCAAGAAAAGACGGTTCATCGAAGGTCTACTTCTGTCATTAAGAAAAATGAAGGTAACTTACCACCCTCTTCCTATTCAAAATCCCACAATTAGGTGATAGACATAGAAAGTGAAGATAAAATTTCACGTAATAAAAGAAAAATAGAGGAAGAGGGAAGTTCGAATGGCAATAGTGATAATGAATCAGGAATGGTACAAGCACTCTAGAGGGACATGCTCTAAATGATGAAATAATTGAAGGCGAAGAAAAAAACCAACAAATAAACTAACGAACTAAGGTGTACTAAGTGCAAAATTAAGGGGCACACAAAAGGTAACTATCCTAAAAAGATGTTTTGTGAGATTTTCTAGGTTATGGGTCATTCAATAAAGGATTTTCCATACAATTTGAAGACCAGGAGTACACAAGTGCCCTTTACATAGGGAAAGTATTCCACTCCATCAAAGCCAAAAAATGCATCTCAAGGAGATTATCAAAATCAAAGAGGAGTTCAAAGCCAAATACAATATGACCCCTAAGGATGCTCTACCATACAATGTTGACAATATAGCGAATGGGGACACTTTGTGAGGGATTGCCAGAACAAGCAGAACAAAGTGCAATTATTGTGTAAATTGTGGACCTCAAGACCATGAAGGCATTAGATTTATGAAGAAATGTGATAGTGTCAACATGATTTATGTAAGGCATAATGAATTACTAATTGTTACTCGCACCCAAGAAAAGAAGGCTATTTACTCGAACCCACATACAAAAAAGAAAGGCTTCGTGAAGCAATGGTTGAAGTGGAGAATGCTATGGATAACAAATGATGCCACTCAAATGAAAATGCAAGTATAGTAACAAATCAATTACAATCTAAAATATATATTACAAGGCAAGTACTTCAAACTAACATACCAATTAAAGTAGTGGATTTATTAAAAAGTATTCTTGAACTTCGAAATATCATTGTATTAGGGGAGAATGACACAGTGCATGCTTAGACCCAATTAGAATTTGGTGAGAATGAAGATCCAATAACCGAACCTCTGCTATCGGGCGACCAAGTGATTGATCCAATGTTACTAATAGTTAACATGACAAAGAAACCAAGGATGGTGAATATGGAGATCCTTGGAAGGAATCTCACCAATACAATTGTTGATTGTGGGTTGGCATGAACGTATTGGAAGACACTTGGAGAAGTTTAGGCAATTCAACCATTTGGCCCCCAACTTTTCATCTAGTGGATGCAAATCAAAAAATAATTAATTTACCTGGAGTTTTAATGGGGTAAAAGGTAACTATTGCAGCCCAAGAATTTTCGTTTAACTTTGTGGTCATTTACTTAAGGAAGAAAGTGTACGACGTATTGTTAGGTCAAGGTTAGCTGGTAGCAGCCAAGGTCGATCACAATTGGAAAAATAATATATTCCCCATTGAAAAAAAGGGTCAAAAGTATGTAATTAATTTAAATAACCAAGTTGTAAGTGAGGAAGCAGCTTCCTCTAATTTGTCAGATTCAGACTTTGGAGAAGAATGGACAAAGAAGAATGACCTAGGTCTGATAGAACTGATGATGAAGGGATCCTAGAATTGAATTCATGCTTAGAGGATGAAACAAGTTCTCTTTGTAGCCTATCTCATTGGAAAATGGAGGACTATGAGGTATTTCCCTCAACTTATAATTTTCTCGAAGCCATAACTCTCAATGAAGAGCAAATTGATGAAAAAAAACTTTAAAAATTTGGACAGTTTATGTGTGCCAAACATAGTCCATGGTTTGCAAAAGATGAAAATTACAATAGAGGTACATCTGACTTTGAAAAAGAATGCAAAATTACTAATATTATGCTTCCAAGTACATTGACAAGCTTGACTACAAGGCTCAACTACATTAAAGGCCTACCTATATTAAAAACCTCAACTATAAATATCAATTACATTAAAAACTCTGACTTGTATGGTGATTAAAGAACTCATTTGCATGACAAGAAAATAATTATGTCATAGATTGGATTTTCCCTCAAATGCATTGTACGGATGCAAGTCTACATCGTATGAAAATATTTGAGGTCATTATATAGCCTCATTGTATGACACCATTAGAAACTAAATATTGCATGACCCCATTTGTGTATTAATATTATATAGATTGCAAGAAAAAAGGTACAAATAGCATATTTTAATATTTTACAACGAAGTCACTTAATGGTTTTACACTGAAGATATAATATTGTATGGCTTCATTTGACAAGGGGAATGAAACTTCACATCGTATTGTATCCCTCGAATTATAATGTACCACCAAAAAAATTTCTCATTCACCAAGTCATATGGTCAATCCATTTGTATTGTAAAGGAATTCACTCCTCCAGCAAGTTGTAGGATCAAGGAATTCACTCCATCAAACTTTGTATGGTTGAGGCATTCACTCCTTCTGCAAGTCTAACAATCAAGGAATTCACTCCAAAAATTTGTATGGTCAAGGAGTCCACTCTTCCCCAACATTGTATGACCATTGGGCTATTTCACTGTATGGTATAGAGGACAGTGTTTACCTTGCAGCATCGTATGGATATCTCTTGCCAATAGTGATACACCCTTCCCCATACAACAATCACTCTACATCCACATCATACGACCAATAACTCAAAACCATGGGGTTTTGGTGGTGGACGGTGTATGACCATCAACAATCATACAACAACTTCATTCCTTGGTCAACATCATATGTTGGTTAAACACTCCAAAATATCTATTTTTTGGCTTTGTCAGCATTATTTTTTGCCTCTTAAAAAATAATGAAAATGATGTATGCCATGAAATTTTGTGCGGTTTTGAAGGTCTTAAACTAGGCTTGATGGCACTACCCCTCGACCCTGCAAGGGGAATTTCCCCCAGACCCACAAGGGGCGGTGCCCCAAGATCCCCACAAAGGGGTGTTGCCCCTTGACCCCATTGGGGGTGTTTCCCCTAGACCCCCATCACACTCATTTGATTTTCCAAGTACCCTTCAAGTCCAATTTTTCATAGTACACTTCCAAGTTTGTTTATAGGTCCTTGTCTATAATATTGTCATCAATAAATAGAAATTCTTCCCTAATACTACTTGATGTTTACTATTCATCTAGCATATGAATTTTTCTTTTAGGGGGCATGATGTAATCAGTTTATAATGTATATTATTATGTTTTGATAATATTGGTTATCTGACTATGTATTAATTAGTTGTCGACTTTGAGTAGTTATAAGCATCAATTGATAGATGATTGTGTTCTTGAAAATCGTCGGTCCTTTAAATAGATTGCGTATCATCAAGAAAAGGGGTATGATCTAGTTGGAACAACTTTGATCCTTGGTTAACTATATCCGGTTTGCTTCTATAATCATTTCATGTGAAAATAAAGATATATTTTACTCTTGTATCTAGTATTTTTCATCTTTTTTATTAATTCATGTAATTATTTTATCAGATAGAGTAGTAAAAAATTGGTGAGATCAATATAAGAGGAGTTTAGCTAATATGGTGGCTCTACAACTTCAATGATGAGACAATATTTTGATTTTTACATTGAACATCCAACATTTTGTAGTATTGGAAGGGGTTTTGATCTACTAATATGGTGACTTCAATGCCTTTCTGAAATAATTTGAGACATTGGAGGAATGTGGATGGAATGACCTAAATGACATGTATACATTGGCGACCAAGGACAATATTATATAGAAATTCAAGATTAATGACATTATAGTGTGAGAGTAATCATACATTAGCTAATAATTAATTAATCTTGAATTAATTATTAGTCTAATTTATTCTCATGCACTTAAGCTAAACTTAGGAGTTCTTTATTAAGTTAACTAAAGTGTTTTTCTATGTTAACTAAAGTGAGCTATTATTAGATCATTTTGTCTCATCACATGTGATGTTGACACTTGTCTTGATCTAATCCTTTTACCATTTAGGGTTGCTCATATATAGCACTCAACCCTCATTGTATTATCTCTCTGAGATTTTCTCTTTTGTACTCTTGAACTCTCAACCTTTGAGGACTTGTTTTCCTTGAAGTTTCTTGTGGTTCATTTTGTAGATTTTTCTTGTTAAGGAATATTGCACATATTGTTTGCAGATCTCTTGTGTGGAAGGTGTCTTTTTTGTTGTTTGATCTTGTGGCTCGTGTTTTCCACAATTCTAACATGGTATCAAAGTGTGGATTCAGTGAACCCCTTCTCCATTTATGAGAACTTTTTTCTTCAACAAGGGTTATAGGCTTTAGGTTTGGAATCCCCTTTGTTTTTTTTTACAAATTTTGGGAGGTGGGTGATTTTTTGGTGCATTTTGGCATGAAAAGGATCTCACCATTAGATTCAGTTGTAGTGTACATCAACGGATAGTTACATGCATTTTAGTGAGATGGATCATTTACCATATGGACACTTGCATTCTTGTTTCTGGAGGTTCTTCATTTCAACACTATATTAGTCATCATTCGACAGCAGTCTATAGCTTCTTTGTGCTTTGACGATGTTCTACATGTTCTTTTTTGGGACATTATTTCGATTTGAGGCTTCTTGGTCTCACACCTTGATTTGGAGGCTTTTTAGTCCTTCATTCACCTTTTCTCTCTTTTGGAGAGGAGTCTTCTCACACTATGGTTTTCTCCTTTTCTCTAGTTTTGAGAGATCTATTGTTTGTACATGGGTACCTCACAAGGCCTTGTTTTTGGGATCCATCTTGCATTCTCTTTTTTTAGGGTTTTTTAGCTACTCCCTAAGTTCATCTTAAGGGGGGTGTTAGAGTAATCATGCATTAGCTAATAATTAATTAATCTTGAATTAATTATTAGTCTAATTTATTCTCATGCACTTAAGCTAAACTTAGGAGTTCTTTATTAAGTTAACTAAAGTGTTTTTTTATGTTAACTAAAGTGGGCTATTATTAGATCATTTTGTCTCATCACATATGATGTTGACACTTGTTCTAATCTAATCTTTTTACCATTTAGGGTTTCTCCTATATAGAACTTAACCCTCATTGTATTATCTCTCTAATATTTTTTCTTTTGTACTCTCGAACTCTCAACCTTTGAGGACTCTTATTTTCCTTGAAGTTTCTTGAGGTTCATTTTGTAGATTTTTTTTATTGAGGAATATTGTACATATTGTTTGCAAATCTCTTGTGTGGAAGGTTTATTTGTTCGTTTTTTGATCATGTGGCTCATTTTTTTCACAATTCTAACAGATAGAGCATGTTATGGACAACAAGTCCAACTTTGAGGGGAGTATTGATGGTATTAATAGCCTCCATTTATATTTTATCATAAGCTTTGATTGTGATTGTAAGGGGTTGCAAAGCCTCTTATGTGCATCCCAAGAGTTTAACTAACTATAAGGTGCAAATTTTTAGTCTATATCTTATCTATAAGTACCTTTTGGATCTTGTGTTTAGAAATAGAGGCTTTGTTATGAAGTGGACGATTATGGAAGGGGTCAAGATATGTCATGCATTGAGAACTAAAATGTTCTGTGGTGATCAAAATTAAGGTGTGTGATGAGTTCCAAGAATTGGGAAGGGTTGTTGTCATTCAAAACCCTGGACTCTCGAGAATTTATCGAATATGTATTGGTGAACACACAATGATTTGAGAAGATCCAAGATGGATATCTTTGGTAGATTCTTCTTGATTTGTTCGATAAGATCATATGTCTAAGGGATTAGGCAAAAGAGATCCTAAGATAGTGATTTTCCCTCACCATGTTCCCATAGTAAATCAATAGTTTTTTATTATGATTATGTTTAGGTATGATGGGGAGTGCTAAATGTAGCCCATGATAAAATTGCAATCATGAGAGGATTTTTTGGGACTGGATATTATATGTGTGGTTATGTTATCTTGAGTTTTAACTAGCAAAGGCTTAACTCTAATCATGCTTCCCAAAGGGGCTCTAGTGTATGCCCATCTATGTTATGCAAAGATGATGGTGTGCCCTCAGCTTCAATGTCACCTTGGTCTATCAAAACTTAGATGTAATCTTAATTTTCATGCATTTATTTGGTGTATGGCCTTTTAATAAATGGTATTCATAATATCTATGGTCTTTACACCACGTAGGTTTTGGTTTTTCATCATCATAAAAATTAGGAAGTAGGAAATTGGTCATGTTTTCTTGTAAGAATTTCCTAAATACATTCTCCAAGGCTCACAAAAAATTTATGTATTAATATACTTGTTCTCCTTTTTAGGTGTTCCTACAAGCTATACAAGTTTATTTGTGTTTTTAACTATTTGTACATGCTTGGCATTAGTGATGTTTTCATTGACAACATTTTTTGTTTTTTGTAAAGATTTTTAGTTTCTCATTTTGGTTATTGTTGTTGTTGTAATACTTGTAAAAAAAATTACTAATCCTTTGGTGACTAATGCCTTCTTGATTTGAATACATTTTTCAATGATCTTGTCAAAGGTGGATACTCAATTTACTTTTAAAAGGAAGGCCATTTTAGCATTAAGATTTGTAACAAAAATATGTACAATTTGTTTCTTGAGTATAGCTCATTGAAACCTACTAGTTATGCTTTGTCGTTGTTGAAGGAAAGTAGATAAGATCTCTCCGTATATCTTTTTTCATTGCAAAGATAAGCATTAGCATTTTGTTCTCAATATTGTATGAAAAAGTGATACAAAATGCTATGTAAGCTCAGGAAATGTGTTTGTCATCCCTTTAGGTAAATGAGTAAACCAATCCAAATATTATCCCCCTAGGATTTGAGGGAAGAGGCAATGTAGATAATCATCATTATAGGACACCTCATGGAAAGCAATGTAAAATTCATGAATATAACTCATCAAGTCACCTTTTCCCTATATTTGTCAAATTTGGCCATTTCAACTCTTGACCGACCAAAGGTTTGGATGATTGACTTTGTTGGATGAGCTAAGGAGGCCACCAAAAAGATGATTGGTATATTTTGAATTCCTTCCATGGGAATCATGACGAGAATTTTCACCAAAGCCTATCCCTTCGATATTTTCTTCAATTATATCATTCTCATGAGTAGTGTCATTTCTTCCTGAGATTCACTATTGTTTGCAAGAAGGGGTTTATGTGTTTTTAATTGTTCAGGGTTGAAATAGCTTAGCAAGCAAGATCCTAGTTCTTGAATACTATGGTATTGATGTGTTTCAATGTAAATTTGGACACAAGTTTTGAAAAACTCAGCGATGTCATCTCTATATTTGTTATGGTTGTGGGGAGTATTGTTATCATAATCATGGGTCTTGAAGAGGTATGCAAGTGATCTAAGGTATCCATTTGTGGGACTTTTCTTGGCTACATGTAATAATTGGGGACATGCAAAAATTGGGCTCTTGTTTGTATGGATAAAAACAATTGATTAGATATGACAAGATATACCAAGACAAAAGTTGGACTCAAAACTTGATCAACTAAAGATAAATTATAGACCCAAAAATTGGTCAAAAATGAGCGTGTTAAGACTATTGATGAGCTATGACTTTTTATGGACTTAAATGTATATATGGGATGGTTTTTATGGTCAAGGGTTAGAGTTATGACTTAGATATAGATTGATCTATGTCATGAATGTGAAATGGCTAAGGTTGGATGTTACCTAGATGTAAGATGAATCTAATATGAATGTGAAAGTTAGATGATGTTTCAAACTATGCTTAAGATAGACTTGGGTTAAGTGTAACTCCAATTAATTGTGAACTAAGGTTAAGTTGACACGATTTAAGATAAACTAGGGTTAATTTAACAAATGGTTGGTTGATTGTGAGTTGAATGCACTATAGTTAAGTTAAACTAAGGTTGAGTTAGACTTGGGTTGAGTGAACCTATAGTTGGTTGACTATGGGTTGAATTAGCCTATGGTTAAGTTAACCTAGGGTTTGGTTAAACTTAGGTTAACCTATGATTTAGTTAACATGTGGTTGGTTGAACTTAAGTTGAGTTAAACCAAGGTCGAGTTAACATACACTTCATTGAACTTGGATTGAGTTAACCTAGGGTTGGTTGAACTTGGGTTGACTTACCCTATGGTTGGTTGAGCTTGAGTTGAGTTAAATTTGGGCTAAGGTAATCTATGGTTGATTGAACTTGAGTTAAACTAAGGTTGAGTTAACCTATGGTTGGTTGAACTTGGGTTAAATGAAAACTGGGTTAATTTAATTTATGGTTGGCTGACTATGGGTTGAATTAACCTAAATTTGGGTTAACTTAAGATTAAGTTAGCTTGTGGTTGGTTGAAATTGGGTTGAGTTAATATCAATTTGAGTTAACCTAGACTGGCTGACTATGGGTTGAATTAATCTCTAGTTGATTTATTCTTATGGTTAGTTGACTATGGGTTAAGGTTAGCTTAAACGATGATTTAGCTTGGCTAAGACCTATGGGTTGGATGATCTAAGGTTAGGTTGGACAATGGTTTAGTTTGGTTATGTCCTATGGGTTGGATGATTAAAGGATAGGTCGGATGATAGTTTAGTTTGGTTATGGACCAAGCTTGACTCAAGGTTGTGGCTTGGATTTTGGACCAAGTTTGTGACTATGGTTTTTTACTTTGGATCAAAGTTGTGGTTCCAAGTTGTGACTCATACAAAGAAAAGAACAAAAAGGAAAAATCCTAAATCTCAAAATGGATAAGCTTCCCCTTTCTAGTTTGAAGCAAGGAGGGTTGATCTAAACATTAAAAGACACACAATACATATGAACAAACCTAAGATAGAAAATAAAATGTATCACTCCTTGTAGGCCCGTAAATATACCATGTGTCCAAAGGTGGGTAGCCTCGACCTATTTTATTGGGCTTAAAGATCAACATATTTCCTACCAACCTAGCACATGTTTGGATAGTTAATGGCTTAACATTGGTTGTCTCATGGCCTACTATTGACACGATTGGGGTACATTATGAGTAACTTACTAACGTAGTCCACAAAGTGATGCATTACAAGGAATGATGGCCAAAAGGATGCCTAACTAGGATTAAAAAAAGCAATCTAAGGTAGACCTCTATATACCCGAAGGTAAGTGATGCTTGATTTCATGTTATAAGGGTGTTGTTTAGGGCCTAGGTATTGGTGGGATGAAACCACCTCATTTCATGGAGTGCTTAAAACACATCTTCGCTTAGCCAATAATGATAGTTCCTACTTAAATTTCTATAGCTTTTCAGTAAACAAGCTCCCACCAGATTCAATGATCAAATCTAGATACTAGTAGACCTAGAAAGAATTAAATACAAGTTCTTAGTGATGAGGTTCAGGTCACAAGAAAAATGTGCATTATTTTTATCCTCAAGATTGTCTCACGACATGAGAGGAGAGCATACATAGCCCATCCTTGATGTACAAAGTGGTAATTTAAGTAGATTTTGAAAATTGATTTTGATTTCCAAGCTCGCCTTGGCATGCAAGAAAAGAGCATATGCAACCAATTACCAAGACACATTTTAATTCAAACGATAAAAAACGCAATAGACAAGTTCAATTACTAAGCACCAAAGTAAAGTGTGAAAGGTTCATTTTAAATTAGGAAATGTAAGATTGGTTTGAAATATGTATTCATCTATTGAACCTACATGAAGCTCTTTAGTAGTCATAAAAATAATGGTCTTCAAATCTCATCCTAAAACAAAAAAAAATAGAAAAAATGACCTCCAATAAAATCCAATGAGCTCATAAAACAGCAAAATGTTAGTCAATTTTTTTTTAAGATAGAATAAAAAAATGAAGGGTGGTGCAATGCATTATATAGGTTATTCCATTAGTTCCATCAACATAAATTTGAGAGAAGCAAATGGGCGAAATACAAAGCATTATAGGTAATTGCAGTGGCTATTTTCTACTTTATGGGATCTCACAAATTAATGAGTATTATATGTTCTAAAATATGGAAGTTGCACGTAATGAAACATGTATGTCAAGTGTAACAGCTCTTGCAGGCACTTTTAATAATCAACATTAGAAATCAAGAACAAGCATTAAAAATAAGTTAGCGTTTGAGCATATGAAAGCCAAGCAAGACAGGAGATTCAAATTGAAACAACATTCCCAAATATTCTTTTCTACCTAAAAAATCCAAGAGAGGCAAATACAATGAGCTATTTGAAGGATTTGAAGCTTCATCTTGTTGAGATCAAACAAAAGAATCAAAATTTCTCAAAAGTGATTCAAAAAGTTTCTTAAATACATGGAAAGGAAGTTCCTAATTTGAGTCCCATCCACCACCATCAAATTCACAAGGTGAATTATTTTAGTGTATTGATGAAGTTGCTTTGGAGAAATGTAAGGATAACACCTACCAAGTGAAGATAATTATTAGTGTGTACATAAATCTAATTCAATGCCCAACAACTCTACTAATGAAACTATTGGAGCAGTTGAGAGTAGAGCAATTATAGCACCTTTGAATACATTCCCCCACACAAGCATTATGATTTCATGCCACTGTTCTCATAGAACCCAAGGGTGAGTGATGGAATTCTTTCATTGTGGAATAGTTACAAGGATCAATAAATGAATGCAATTGAAAGAACTTTGTCAATGCATAATAATATCATATTAAATGGCCTAAGTATAGATAGATACCATGATAACATTTAAAATTGAAATTCTAAGGAGTGTTAGAAAAATAGAAAAGGGTGTTGATAGTCAACATAAATATTTTCTAAACCAACAAAGATTTAAAATAGAAATAAAAATTGACTAGATGAAGTGGTAAGTACCACCAAGTGCACCAAATTATAAGCAAATAATTAGAACAAAGCTAAGAATTAGCAATAATAATAAAAACTTTATTCTTACTCCACGCAAACCTCTAATAGAGCCTAAAGTGGATATGTTATTTATTTTGATGTCCAATTTTTTGTTGCTCACTTAAACAACATGTATCGGTTCATAACCATAATCAAGTCTTATAAAATGAGGAATTTGATCTCAATTTATAGAAATTTGAGAGAGATGAATGGAGCTAAGATTTGATCTCAAATCAAGAGTTTATCCCATTAAAGTTGGAGTGGATGTGGAGAGGTGGTAGCTATTAGTAGCTAATTAGCTCATTTATTTATTCAATCAAATTATTTATTGATTTTAATCAATGAGTTAACTAATTTAATTTAATTTAAGTTGTCAACTAATATTTTTCTTTTGAAGATTGACTTATCTTGATTGGTTGGAATTGCTAACTATTTTGAACAATGAATTAACTTATTTGATTTTATCATTTTTTTACTAAATTATTTTTAGATAATAAATTTTATTTTATTTTTGAATATATGTGAGAAAATGATTTATTAAAATTAGTGAAACAATAAAAGATTATTTAATTAATTTAATATTAATTAAGTGGATTAATTAATGTAAGAGGAATTATTTTAGTGAATGGTTATTGTTACATGTCAAGATGGGAGCGATGGTATGGAAATGAGTGTATGCAAGATTTCAATCTACAGTCCACATGAGATTATATTGTAAAACAATGTCAAAATTCTCTTCAAGACATGCAATATGACAATTGTAGACACCTAAAATCATCCACATCCTAACCACACCCGATTCATCTGTGTATATCCCCCTCCAACAGTAATTAAATAAAATCAATTATTTAATTAATTGTTCCAATTATCTTCCTAGAATTAAATAAATGAATTACAACCATTTATTTAATTGATTAACTATTTATCTCTTTCCTCTATAGTCTACCCTTAAATAAACTCAAAATTAATTTAATTAAATTAAGTTCACCCTTCATATCCTAATCATCCAAAATTTAAATAATTATAAACTATTTATTAGTTTATTTTCTTCTCCATCAAGCCAATTATAATTCGCTTGCACATTCCTAAACATGATTAAGTCATGGTCAAAATTATACATGTCATGCATGCACATGGAATATGTTTCCCACTTCTCCATGTAGTCAATCGTAGTCATAAACAGTTGTAGTCGGTCGAGAGTGTACTTGGTCGGCTATGAGTCATAAATAAATAAGACTTTAGTTAATGTTAATATTTTCTATGTACTTGTCATGTTAGTTGTCTCAAGAATTAAGTTCTTGACAAAGTAATTAGTTGTAATGAAGGGACGCGACGACGATATCTCAACCACAGCCAACGTACTATATGTACTTGAGTCATGTAGTCAGGAAACACGATTACTGTTGCAATGATTATTCATGTTGTGATTTTATTGGCATACATTCTATCTTTAAAGACAAGTGTGATGATTGTGTGCACTATCTTCTAGTACGTAAGTTATGTTATGTAAGTTATTTCAATTTACTCTCAGAGTACTTGGAAATCCATCCAGTGAGTAAACATTTGGTGTTGTTGCCTAAGCAAACTTAGGGAAATCACTCGATTATAGAATGGCATTGTGATGGGTCGGTCGACGGAGGAACCCGTACAAACAAATGAGGAACGAGAAGATGACTAGACACATGACCTTGTCAACCTGTGGGATATACCGTTGAGGGATCACGCACGGAGGGAGGCTCTCATGCAAGATATCCCTCAACCAATCATCTGGGAGGAAGAGGAACATGACACAAGCCGAAGGTATAAATCTAGTAACTAATGCCCATACAATTGACAATTAATGCTTGTACGCCTCAACAAGGATAAAAACCAAGTATTGAGAGGCCAAGAAACTCTCGAGGAACAAGTACGAAGATCTTTAAAACTCAAGGAACAAGAGAACCAATGGAGGAGATTAAAACAAATTGTCGAAGGAGTAGATGAAGACTTGAATGAAATAAACCAAAATATCACGAAAGTATGTCGAAACTCTGGTGGAGAAACTAACGAAGGGAATTTCAGAACACCATCAATAATAAATAAAGCAAAATATAAAATAAATGGAAATGAAAATGAAGTGACAAAAGAGCTTGAAAACAGCATACGTCATATCAAAGAACTGTCCATATCGAACGACGAAGGACCAAGGATTGGAAGATCTGAGCCTAAGACCCTAGGGTAGATGGAGTATCAAAACAAACCCCAAGAGACTCGACGTGTAGAGGACGCTGACAGAGGACATGAGGAAGACTCATACATGGTTGAGAGTACAAGTGACGCACCGGGACGTTGCGGGAGAACCAGTCCAATCAAGTCCAACGCACAAGGAGGGCATCGGGGAAGGATGGTGACTCCGCTAGCCAAGAGGTAGAAGCTACCAAAATTCATGGGGAATAGGTCAGAAGATCCAATACGGCAATGTAAGACATGCGAGACGATATGGATAGAAAATGGACAAGATGGTGTGGACTATTGGTTGAGAGCGTTCCCAACGACGATGAGGGGTGTAGCCATTGATTGGTACAACGAACTGGATGCAATCCACCGAGCATCATGGTGAACACCGAAGAAGGCATTCCAAGACGAATTCAAACTCCTCAGGGACGGCAGTGAAATCGTAGCAAAAATTTACAATATAAAGCAAGGGAAGCATGATAACGTGTGAACCTATAACCGTAGACTCAAATAAATGTTGGGAAAATTGGAGACCCAGCTGACCGACGGGCTAAAGAAGCAATGGTTCATCGAAGGGTTGCTCTCATCGCTGAGAAAAAAACTAAAAGTCATACCTTCGTCGCCATATGTCGAAGCGTACAATTGGGCAATGGATATAGAGAGTGAAAACAAAACATCCTCCCAAGGGAAAAGGAAGACAGATGACGATGAGAGTATGGACAATAGCAGCGATAGTGAGTCCAAGACTATACAAGCACTGAGGAAGGACATGATGAGAATGATGAAATAATTGAAGGCCGACAAGGAGAGTACGAGGGAAGCCAGAGAACTATGGTGTATGGATTGCAAGGGGGAAGGTCACACAAAGGCAAACTGCCCAAAGAAGATGTTATGTGACATCTGCCAAGTTATGGGACACTCCATTAAGGAGTGCCCATACAACCTAAAAACAAGGAGTACGTAAGTGTTATTCATAGGAGAACAGTCAACCCTGTCGAATACACCATCGAAGCCCCAATACAATAGCAATGCATCCCCTAAAGGTTATCGAAGCAACAAAAGTCTAGAGTACAATATGACAACAAAGGTCTACCCATGATACAATGTTGGAAGTGCAACGAATGGGGCCAGGGAATGCCTGAACGGCCAAGGTTCGAGGGGAAGACTGTGCAAGTGGCGTGGACTGGGTGATCATGAAGATAATGAATGCCCCAAGCAGAAAGGCATCCATACGTTAGATTTGGAGGAGCAATAGGTAATGGCGATTACTAGAGCACAAACGAAGAAGGCCATCTACCCAAATCCACATATGAAAAAACAAAGAATGAAGGAAGCAAAAGCAGAAGTGGAACTGGTGATGATGAAGGAACACAAACACCTCTGGAGAATCCATACACCTCTTGGCAGTCGAAGGCGGAAAACAACATCATACAGAAAGTACTGCAGACCACTGTACCCATAAAGGTGACTGAGCTTCTCCAAACTATGTTGCAGTTGGGACTAGCGATCGTGAACGTAGTCGATAATGACCAATGTCAATGGTAGGAAAGCTAAAGGAAAGAATTAATAGTGGAACCACCACCGTATGGAGAACAAACCATCGACCCAATGCTGCTAACAGCAAACATCGGGAAGATTCCAATGGACGTACAAATGGAGATTGAAGGGAAAATCCTGACAAACACTATTGTCGATGGAGGATCAAGAGTCAACGTACTACCTGAAGACACATGGAAGAGTCTCAAGAATCCTACACTCTGACCACCAACATTCTAATTATTGGGTGTCGATCAGCACGGCATCAAGTTGTTGGGAACATTGATGGCATAGAAAGTCTTGATTGGCACGTAGCAATTCCTATTGAACTTGTTGTCATCCCACTATAGAAGAAGGCGTACGAGCACTGCAAGGATGAGGATGGTTGATTGTCACCAAGGTTGATCATAATTAGAAGAGGAACACACTCTCAATCGAGAGCAACAAGCGGAAGTACATCATTGACTTGAAGAACCAGGCCATGAGTGAAGAATTAGCATCCTCCATATCAAAATTTGACAGAGGGGAGTTGGATGTTGACGAAGGGAGGAAGGGAGGAAGGCTATGGAACTGAACACCGATGACGTACTTGAACTCAAGAGTTTCTCGAAGGATGAGACAAGTTCTCTCAACGGACTATTCCATTGGCAAATGGAAGATTATGAGGTGTTCCACCAAGAGTGTAACATGCTACCAATTGGAGAAATCCAAGAGGAAGAGGAGAAAGGCATGTCTAGCCAGACATTTCCAACTGAGTATGGCGAGTACCAAGAAGGAGAAGATGAGGAAACGTCCAAGAAAACATTTCCGACTGAGTACAGAGAGTACAAAGAAAGAGTATCATAACTAGACGATACACCAGCCCACAAGTCTAAATGAGTATGAGGTGACAAAATTGTGTTAGAAGTCAAAACATGAAAAAGATCGAAAATCGAAGAGAGAAGAGTTGGAAAATGAAATAATTGAAAAAATTAAAATTGAAGAGTTGGGAAATTTGAAAAAAATGGAAAAAATACAGAGGAATTCAAAAATAGAGGAGAGAGAAAAAAGAGATGAAGAGAGAAAAAGGAGACGAAGAGAGAAAAAAGAGATGAGAGAAAAAAAGAGACGAAGAGAGAAAAAAGAGACGAAGAGAGAGAAAAAGGAGACGAAGAGAGAAAAAAAGACGAAGGAAAAAATATTAAAAAATTCAGTAAAGTAAAGAATGTTAAAATAAAAAATATTGTTAAGGTGCTTATATTAATCAAGAAAAAGGTCATACGATCACTCAGGGAATCGACAAAGGAAGGAAATACGTGGCGGAAAGTTTCAAAGACAAATTTGTACATCGTACGGCATAAAGAGTCCATAAGAGAGACTAGAAGAGGCAGAAAAAGGCATGACAGGAAGATACAGTGGAAAGAGTTGAAAGTCACGAAAATTTCACAAGATAAAGAGCCCCTATAGGCAATCGTACGAAGGAAAGAGTCAATCATACGAGAGGAAGAGTTGCCAGTACGAGGTGAAGGGAGTTCATACAGGTTGAGAGGCACAAGCAAAAGGCCCGTAAAATTTTCCAAACTCAAGCATACGACCACCAGATTTACCAAGAGTTTGTACAAGAGGATTAAAAGGTCGTATGAAATAACAAGTGGAAAGTTGTATGAGTGAGTAATTTGCAAGTTGTATGAACCATTATATTGAAGGTCATACGAGTCATTAAAGGGAAAGTCATACGAAATAAAGTAAATGCCATCAGAACCCAAGTCGTACGAGGAAAGCATGGAGATGTCGTATGAATCATTAATGTGAAAATCGGGCGCAGAAAAATTATAGCAAGTACCTTACAATTAAGCAAGCTCAGGGTCATACAGAATAAGGAGGATGTCATATGAGTTGAAGAGGAGACAAGTCGATCAAACAAAAGCATAGCCAAATTCGTACAAGGTAAAAGCATAGAGGTACGACTTGGAGATCAGAAGTATAAAAGAAGTTGAAACGCAAAACTAGAAAAACAGAAGGTATTGCTATCACAAAGGAGCGCTAGAGAACAAACGTGAAGCAACTTTCAGCAAAGGGTGAAGAAGTAGACCAATGTTCAAAGAGGAAAAGCATGAGGGTTGAACATGTAAGGAAGGTCGTACAAGGTGTGGAAGCAAATTGCGCAGATAAGAGGAATAAGAACAATGCAAAATTTGTATTTTCGGCTTTGTCAGCATTGCTTTTTGCCTCTTAAAAAATCATGAAAATGAGGTGCGCAATGTAGTTCGGTGTGGTTTCAAAAGTCTTAAATTGGTCCTGGCGTTACCCCTCGGCCCTGCTAGGGGCACTACCCCTAGACCCCCACAAGGGGCGCTACCCCTTGACCCTGATGGGGGTGTTGCCCCCAAACCCTCGCAAGGAGCACCGCCTCTTGACCCCGCTGGGGGCTTTGCCCCCAGACCCCCATCAAATTCAAATTGAATTTCCAAATCCTAGTATAGCCAATCTCATGGCCATAAGTATCACAGTTAGTTGTCCCAACATCATGACCAACACGTTCAAGAGAGGAGTGCAGTGATGAATCCAACAGAGTGTACATTGAGATCAGTGAGTCAAATGCCAATGACCCTCACGGTACAATCCAGAGGTACCAAAGTGAACTACAAGAGATGGCGAGAATTATGTACACAGTCGATGCAATTTGACAACAACTAGACGTGGGACATGACCCCCCACTAGTACATGAAGCCAAGAGGATCTTGGCATGTATGTAGTCAAAATGAAAAGGTGAGTGACCAAGATTTGAAATGCCCAAGACTACCAGGCAAGTGTTGGTGGACTAAATTCAAAAGTCACAAGAGCACTTGGTCATCGAGCACACTCGAAGAGACATTGGTCGAGAGGGAGCGAGTATTGGCCGAGAGGTGCCCCGTTTTTGGTTTTTAGTCATCTGGAAGACAACTACTTTTGTGGGGGGGATGATGTAGTCGGTCGTAGTCAGTCATAGTCATAGTCAGTTGTAGTCGACCGACAGTGTACTTGGTCGAACATGAGTCATAAATAAATAAGACTTTAGTTAATCTTAACTAATATTTTATATGTACTTGTCATGTTAGTTAATTGTCTCGGGAATTAAGTTCCTAACGAAGTAATTAGTTGTAATGAAGGGATGCGACATTCGGTCTCTCAACCATCGCCAGCATACTATATGTACTTGAGTCATGTAGTTAGGAAACATAGTTATTGTTGCTATGATTATTCATGTTGTGATTGTATTGGCATACATTCTATCAATAAAGACAAGTGTGATGATTTTGTTCACTATCTTCTAGTACGTAAGTTATGTTATGTAAGTTATTTCAGTTTACTCTTGTAGTACTTGGAAATTCATCCAGTGAGTAAACATCTCCAAATATATTCTCATGCAATCTCATCCATTCATTTTATTAAGAAAATATTGACCCTTCAAAAAACCAAAAAAAAATTGATCTTCCAAAACAGAGAATTATCCTTGTCATCCATCATTTTCCAAAAAGATCTCAACTATCAAATATCCTTGAATCATGAAGCTCATTTTGTGCACCAATTGTAAGGTGCCACTTAAAGGCATCTCATGATTTCAAATCTTTCAACCAAACCCAACCCTTGATCTCCAAATTCAAACCTATCCATTGATCGATCAAAAAATTGTAAATGACACCTCTTGTAAGCCATTTGAATAAAGACATCCATGAATGAAAAGATATGTTGTTAGAGTGCACATCCACATACCATCAATTCCACCTCCAAAATCTTGAGCAAATCCACACTCATAGTGTGCAACAATGAGCCTTTGAAAGGCTTGTTTGGATTCTTTCAATTTCAATTCACTTGACTCTTAAATGAATATAACAATTGAGTGTTAGTTCAGCATTTAAATTTGTATGTTTAAGTCTTGTTGTTGTGTCTCTTTCTCTCTTAATCACAAAAATAACTAATGTGCACACATAGAGGTTTATGCACAAATCACAAGGTATGTGACAAGGATGCATGAAAGGACAATGATTTGTTTGCATGAAACATGGGTGTGCACAATTATTTTAAAGTAGACACAAGTTGCAAGTTATGCATGTTTGTGTGCAAGGATATGGCTTGAGGATTTGATAGTGAGATAGTTGACTTCATGGGTTGTTGTTGATTGTTGACATCTTTTCAATGCATGATGTTTTCAAAGTCGTTTGCTAGTTTTGAGTTTCTCCAATGCTATGCCATTTTTCATTGTTTCAAGGTATAGTATCCAAAGGTAGGAAAGGATACACCTCACATGAGAATGAAGTTTACACAAGATTGGGAGATTCACTTGCTCACGGAGCTCACATAGTGGAGGTAGAAGAGAATTTAGATGTGGCAAGGCATTGCAGAGTTCAACATTCATGGGTACTTCTTTCAATGTTATGAAGACAGAATAGATTGTGTACCAAGAGGATGTTGGCACCAAAAATAGACATTTCAATAAACATCTATCATTAAAGGACTTTGAAATTAAATTGACAATTATTTATCAAATCTCATATTTTGAGAATGCTTGTGAAAGAGGTTGCTTGCACATAAAGCAATGTAATCATCTAAGTTTAGCAAAACCATGTGTGAATTTTCTTACACATGAAGTAATGTGTATTATGGATAATTATATAAGGTATTGTAAAAATAGAGGCACTTGTGTCTATGAAAGCATGTCTCCTATACATATGACATATAGAAAGAGACTTGTAAGAATCCATATTTTGTGGTATTGCACAAATTCTCTTAATTTGCAAGTTTACATGTTTGCATCCATAGCCTAAGGAATCAATATTGAGTATTCAAGTCTATGACTAATTGTTTGGGTTTAATCACTAGTTTTGTACTAATCTGCTTGCTAATATGATTTTTCATAAAAACAACCATAATAAATTACTTTCAAATTAATCCAAGTAAACTAAGTACAAGAGTTGAATTTGCGCTAGAACTAGGAAATGAAATGAGGTTAGTGAGAGCATGTCTGGTTAAATGATTGCAAAGGCCTAAAGACAATTGAAAGCTAATTGTAGGAAGTCTTGGATTGTTGAAAATTCATTTTAAAAGTCCATGTTTCTAGCCACAATCGTCGGTGTCCCAAGGGGTGTGCTATTGTCCACTCTAGGGTGTTGGCATCCACTCTAGGAAGGTAATGTCTTGTGCACAAGCACACACATCCTTTGCACTCATCATAAAAAGCATCTTGTATCAATGAACACTTGCCGCTATCACTACAACACTTCTTCCTAATATCAAATTTGTAAAGGAAAAAATGGCGTGCCTAGATCACATTTAGGAGTTTGCCTCAATCAAGCCCCCAATATCGTGTTTCAATATAAAGTAGTTGAAGATTTTTAATGTGTGGTCATATGATGATGGTGTATGGAGCTTCAACAATGGAGGTGGTGTGTGTAGCAATGTAGGAAAGTGTAAGTGCTAGAGGACGAAGGGAGATGATTAAGTAGAGGATCCATTTCCATTTTGGGAAAGTTTCCTTAAAATAGACATGTTTGGGTCCCAATTAATTGTTAGAAAATGTACTAGGATTAGCGTTGGCAAGGTAAATGACTATTTGGTAAGAAAACATGATTTTGAATTGCATGGGAAACAAGTGCGAGCACTAGTATCCAAGGTGACTAAGAGTTAGAAGTCATGGGCAAAAAGAGAATTTTGTTTTTGGTGAGAGATGTTTTGAGATGGTTTGAGCTATGAGACAATCCAAAACATCTATTCACCTTAAATGTTCAACTTATTTCTACTCTTGGATCGAGTTGTTCTCTATTTTTCCCTTGACAATTACAATTGTTATTCATTCTTGTTATTCTGATTATTTTGTGTAACATTGAAAGCATTTTGCCTAGTGGTAACTATCATTGGTCAAGATTAGAGAGATCTGATTTCATTTCATTTAAAAATCCTTTTAGACGCAACCCTACAAATCATTTTTAAAAGTTAGAACAATTTTATTAGGAATTCCAAGCATTGTAAATTTTGAAATGGGAAATTTGATCAACAAAAAGGATGTCCCCTCAAGTTTGTATTAATCTTAGATGAGGGGAATCAGTTGATCTCTAACTGATAGCTACATCAATTTCTACTATTGATGCAGGAGCATCCAAGGTGTAAGAACAATCTTGCATCACCCAAAAAAATTGTTGTTTCTTATCAATAAGGGCTAAATTTGGTAGGGTTACTTTTTTTAGTATGCTTGCATTTATGTACGGTTGGATACAAAATCTTACATAGACCTCTAGAATGGTGAATTGAAGCCAATGGTGAAGAAATCACTTCAATACCATTTGTCATTTGTGAGATATTAAAATTTCAATTTCCAAAAATCATGTTAAAATATTCGATCAAATTTGAGGCACTTGGAGGCTCCAGATGGACCCAAAAATTGGTGAAAGTAGTAGCATACTTGGCCAAGTGTCTTCTCAAGAGCTTTCCGAAAAGGTATAATAATTGAAAATCCAACAGTTGGATCGAAAGTTATGACCCCATGATGTTGCATTACCAAAAATAAATAAATTTTGAAATTTCTTGTGGGGACTACACTTTCTAGAAGATTCCAAGGCGATTACACATTCCAGATAAATGATGTGAATGGGGGTTACAAAGAAGAGGCAGAGTAGAGTAGATTGTGGCTTCGATTTGCAAATTTGCATATTTATGTAATCAGAAAGCCCATGTGATGGCAATTGTAATGTTGTAATTTCATTATCATTTCAATGATAATAGAAAATCTTTGCTTCTTTTTTGCATTTCGTTTGTGCAATTCTCTGTTGTTGTGAGTGTTAGATTGTAAGGGGAGTACCCTTCATCACCTACCTATCACTTCAACAATACGAAAGAGTATTAATTTGCATGATAGATGTATTGTTCAATCCATTTGCTCGGTTTTGGGTGTGCATCCCTTCAAATGCTATATAATTCTTGGTTGACTATTTTTGGAGTAATAACATGTAAGTGTAGTGAAGGAGAGTGCATGTTGAAGCAAATTCCAAAGCAAGGCAAGCTACATGAACATTATTGATGTGTTGCTAATGTTTTTTGGAGGCCTCAAAACCACAATTGACTTGCAATGTTGCAAGGAGAGTCCCAAGAAAAGGTGAGACCTTACTCTTCTAGAAATTTCCAACATTGAATTTGTATAATGTAATCTTTTGTGTAGTTTTGTTTCTATTTATGTTTTATTTATTTGCTTGTGTCTTTCCATTCATGCAACTACCTACAATAGTTTATAGCATAGTTTGTAAACTCACTGAGTACTCAGCAAAACTCGTCAAACTCATGAGTCTTTTGGGTGACCAAGACAAGTTGACCAGGCTTGCAAGTTGAGTCTCTACAAGTCTTGTCGAGTACTCGATTGAGTCTCGGACAAAAACTTGCCAAGTCTCAGTTGAATTCCCGAATCCTAAGTACGGACTCTCACTCTACAATAAAACACACCCAGGCGAAGTTTTAAGTAAAAAGAAAAAACTTTTTTTTTCATTTTTATTTCTTATTCGCCCATTTCACCTAGCTAAACATCGACCTAGCAAGGAAACTAGTTGAGAAGATAAGTTTTTAGGATTGATAGTTGATCGAAACTTCAAACAAGCAAATATTTTTTTATTTTTTTCCTTGATTTGAAAATTAAGGGAAAATGTTGTCGAAATTTCTTCCATTTCCCCTTATCCCTTATTTCCTAACACTTTTAACTTCTATTTGGATTCTATATTTTTAAAAACATCATTTTGCTTGTTGATTTTTTGCAAAATGTTGCTCATATTCTTTCCATGTTAAAACAACAATGTCAACACAAATGGGTGGTAAAAGAGATCCAACAAGGAAGTATGGGACACTAGGAGCTATCAAGCACCATGTCACTTGCAATGAATGCAAGCAAACTATGACAAGTGAAATTAATAGATTAAAATACCATCTTTTTAAAATATTTGGACTAGATGTGAAGGTATGCCCTAAGGTGTCTGAAGAGGTTACTAGAGAGATGAATGCCCTACTTGTTGAGTATGAGCTAAAAAAAGTGGAAAAGAAAAAGACAAAGGATGCAATAGCAATAGTGATGAATCAGAATGTATCTAATTCTATGCCTACCGATTCCTTTGTTGCCCCAACTCCAAGCTTTCATCATCCACATTCATCTATTGGCGAGAGTTTCCAGGGTTTTTTTTTACTTCTAGCCAAATTCCTTCATCATCACAAAATTTCTTTGTTTCACGCAATGTTCCAAGACCACAACCCTCACATGAAGGTATTGTTTGGAATAAAGAAAAACACCATGAAGCTAGGAAGGAAGCAACATACTTTTGGTACTATAATAATTTACCCTTCAATGTTGTGAACAACCCATATTGGGAAGGGTTGGTGAATGCATTAACAGCTGCAAGTAAGGGGTTTAAGATTCCAACAATGTGAGAATTGAGTGGACCATTGCTAGAGAAAGCCGTAAAAAATACACAACTTGTGATTGATGATCAAAAGAATGGCAGAAAAAAGGTTGCAACATCTTATCAGATGGATGGACAGATGGAAAAAATATAACTCCTTAATTTTTTAGTGACTTATAATGACACATTGGTGCTCTTGAAGTCCATAGATGCCTCGCATGAAGTCAAAACTGTTGACACTTTGTGCAATCTATTGGATGGCGTGGTCCAAGAGGTTGGGGTTGAGAATGTTGTCCAACTTATCGTGAACAATGCAACAACGTATGTAGTTGCAAGGAGAGTTATTATGGAGAGGCATCCTAATATTTCATGAACTCCTTGTGCTGCACATTGTTTGGATTTTTTGTTAGAGGACATTGAGAAGATTGGATAGGCCAAATGTGTGGTTGAAGATGCTAAAAAGGTTACCAAATTTATCTATAACCATACTTGAGTCCTTTCTTTGATGAGAAAACACACAAATGGAAAAGAGCTTGTGCAACCAGGAGTGACAAAATTTGCTAGCCACTTCCTCACTTTGCAAAGCATTCTTACAACAATTCCTCATCTCAAGCAAATGTTTGTGCCTAATGCTTGGTTGGAGTCTCCACTTTCCAAAAAAGTTGAAGGGGAGAAAACTACAAGAACAATTTTTAAAGACTTATTCATAAAAAATGGAGAGGAGTTAATCAAGGTGAGTTCCAAATACAAACATAAAATTTATACAAAAATAATCTATTTGTTGTTTTTTTAAGGGGTTGATTTCATAATAATTTCAAATTTGTTTTCAATTTTTTAGGTGATAAGAACCTTTAGTCATGATTCTTCATATGGTGGATGGAAATGGCATGACAACGGGTTTTCTTTATGAGGCCATGGATAAGGCCAAAGAGGCCATTTTGCATACTATGGTGGAAACAAAAAAATATGAGATCATTTGACACATCATAGATCAAAGATAGACAAACCAACTCCGCCAACTGATACATGCCTTGGCCTACTACCTAAACCCAAAATTCTACTTTGGTACATTTAAGGTTTATGAGGTCATGGTAGGTGTTATTAGATGCATTGATAAGATGACGCTAGATGGTGGGAAATGAGACTAAGTTCTTGATGAGTTTAAGGTGAGATTAGCAAATCTGATTTACTATATCAAGTATTTATGAATTTGACAATGTCAACTCTCTAGAAACATCCATTTTAGATACATAATAATCAACTTGCTATATTTCATCCATCTATTCAAGGTCTACGAGGTTGCAAAGGGGATACTCTTTTCTTCAACTCAAACAATTCAAAGGAGAGAAAACAACTAAGTAAAAATTTTAGTTCAATACTACAAGTAAAAATTAGAAACTTTATTCTTATATTTTTTAGTTAATTCTTATATTTTTTAAATGTTATTTGTAGATTTATGGTGGGAAAATTATGGTGTTTTCATGCCAAATCTTCAAAGGCTAGCCTTTTGTATTTTGTCCCATCTTTGTAGTGCTTCTGGGTGTGAGCATAATTGGAGCTTCTTTGAGAGCATTGACACAAAGAAGAGAAATAGGTTGATCCAAGAGTGCCTCAATGATCTTGTCTTCATTTGGTACAACCTTCGTCTTCAAATTAGAAAGGTGGATGGCACTTCACATGATTCCATCGACTTGGATGAGATTGATCCTTATGGTGAATGGATTGACGATAAACAAGATGATGTCCTCTTTACTGATGAAGATTTTGCTCAATTGGAAAGAGGAGCAATAGAAGTGGGAAAATTGGATGCAATGGAAGAAAACAAAGACACTTTTGAAGAAACAATTTATCATCATTTTGATATTATAGAACCTTCTAGGTTCAAGGCCTAAAAAATTAAGTTACATTAGGAGGGGAAAAAGGAAGATGTAGATTGTATTTGGTTGTTTTTTTCATTTTGAGATATCGCATGTAAACAATTATAAATTTATAATGTTATTATACATTTGAAACTATAAAATTTTAAATTTTATAAGTTTGAGGATCATATGACATGTGCAATGTTTGAATTATGTTGTCTAAATGCATTAAAAAAAAAATTGTGTAATTATAAGGTTTTTTTTTAGCTAAGTCCTGAGTCAAAAATTTGGCTGCCAAGTCGAGTCTGAGTCCTACAACTAGTGTTCATAGCACATAAGCAAATCATTAATAGCATAATCAACTTTTCTCGTAAGCAGATATTAAGGGAAGTAGAATCAACTAAGTTGCTTTCACATAAGATTTGTGTTGATGAACCAGACATGGAATATTTATGCAATTTACTGATCAAATCAGCACAATCATCGCTGAGAAGATGATACCAAACACAAACACCGACATTATAAAATTCTTAAAGAGGAATTTGCAAAGGAAAAGAGGTAGCAGAATAGCGTCAATCAAAAGCTAACAAAAATGGCTGATTGTGAAAAATGTTTACACAAGATTGGGATAGCTGATTGTTCTTTAATCTGATCATTTTTTTTAAATAGGAACTGAAATATGTTGATCCCTCCTAGAAAAGAAATAAAAGGAGAAAAAAATCAATTTTCTCTCAAAACACAACCAAATACCTATTTTGCTCGTTCTCAGCAGATGCACAATGGATACGCCTTATCTTTGAATATTTCAGATCATCTAACCTAGGAATTAGGGTAACAAGAAAATTTAAGGAATAAAAATTACAGAACTACCATCAAGATTGAAACCAGTCCATACTAAGAGCTCTTTGAATGCTGATCTGGTAGATTCCTGACATCATAGAGAGTACTGTTGGCATTGTAGTGAATCCATATGTATAAATTTAATGTTGAAGCAAGAGTCACCCTGTGATGGTCATAGACAATTTATTAGAAGGTAATAGAAGGCCAATAAAAAAGAAGATTCTGGGTTATTGATGCAAGAAAATTGTGGATGGCCCCACACAAGCAACAGGATATTGCTTAACAGATTATGTTCTCACAGAAATATGCTGAGAAACCTAAAATATCACTCAATATTGGCAAACTATTGGATGAACTAGTTGATATGTTACCCTCAAGGGGAAAAACCATCAAATTTATTTTCTGCAATAAATAAGAACAAAATGTATCATTACCAAGAGCATCTATGTGAGGCATTAAGGCTATAAAGTGTTCGCATTTGGTACTTTCACCCCACTGGGAACCAATTTTATGAATTTGGCCATTTGGCCATCCAGTACAGATCACAAAGCATATCAACAGCACTCTGTTCTAGATTTGATAATTTGTCATAAAAGATCTTAATTTAGTAAACCTTACCAGATGATGTATGGCACTAACAAATATGCAGCCACCGCATCAACATGCCAGAAAAGATATATGGTTGCAGCAATAGCAAGCCACAGCAGCACAATATCAGCAAATGCAACACCCTGTAATTATATAAACAGGATACCAAATGAATAAGACATAAATATGATGTATTTTTGCTATATTGTGCAGGAAATCTCAAGTAGCTTATGAATAAAAAAGACTCTGGCTCGTTCCATACCGGACTGTGCAGGCCGAAAAACAGAGGAGTCCAAAGAAAATTAAGAAGCAACTGCACAGCCACATATCATATAAGTCATTCAATTAGGAAAGGTTAGATAAAAAGAAAAAAACATTTCACGTTAACATGTCAAACATGTTACCTTTTTTGTGAATTTTCATCCAGTCTCTCCACCATGAGGGCATTATGAGTATATCTCTCCTAAACATACTAGCTTGGTGGTGACAAATCTACTAATAATTTATATTTGCACTATCATTGAAATGGTGTATTTCAGCTTTCTGATGCTTGTGGTTATACATTTATTCTATGTTAGCATTATGGTTGGGCACATTATTTCACTGAAATCCTAAATTTGTCATGGTATACCAGATTATCTGTATTCTCAATTAAACAAGAAACCATCTTGACAAGAAGTTCAATCATGCAAAATGAGATGGAATATGCTACAACACATTTCTCACCAAAACTGACTGCAACCAAGGAATAGTCTAGAAACTAAATAACTTTTGGTTAAAAAAGGTACTTCGGCAAAGAAAACCTGATATCAGAAAGACGAGAAAAAATTGTGAGCTATTCAAAACCAGAAACTGGAGTATTTCATAAAAAACAGTGATATGTGCATATCAAATCTATGGGGATTAGACAGGGATCCAAAACAGATTGAAATTTGAAGAATTGTAATATAATCTTTCTGCACGATTAGATGTACGAAATTCTGAATAGGTGCATAAACAATTTAAGAAAGATAAATCACTTGTTCGTTCCAAAATGCTTGCACTATATCCTTTTTCTGCAATTTCAGTCTATTACACTTGTAAGTAATAGAAAGCAAACCATGGCAGATTTATCTCAAACCAATCAACAATGGTTTGGATGATTGAAATGTATGATTATTCCAGTTTCTGATTTCAACATATATTGCGCCCTGTGCCTCCACCCTTGGGGAAAGAACTGGGTACTCGTACAGATAGAATGATTAAATCAAACGTTGGTGGGGCTGCTTGAGGAAAGCCAAGATCAGCCCTTGCTAGCCTATGCCATGCACGTGCATTCAACAAACAAATTTTCTGACGGATTGGTGCATTTGAAGAACAGAGTACCGCAAACATGGGATGAAGAATGGCCTGAGATTGGAGTTTTAGGACTCAATCTGGAACCTCCTCAATCATTTGTGGAGGAAGACGGTCGGCCCGGCTTGCAAAAGCTGCCTTGAAGGATAAAAAAGGGAAAATGAAAATGACTGTGAGTGAAGAGGAGGAACTGGAGTATGAAGAATTTGAAGCCCAAGAGGAAAATAGTTCAGAGGATTTGGATTTTGAGAATACGGCTTATGAGATGGGTGAAGAAAGCTCAGAGGAGGACAAGGATGAGGAAGAGGAAGGACAAGCTGAACAATCTGAGGATGAAAAGGAGGAAGAAAATGTGCAAGAAGTTGAGGATTTGGGTATGGGAAATAAAATTGAGGACTCAAGCAATGAAATTTTAAAGAGCAGACTAACTTTCTTGCAGGTTCAGTTTGAAGATATGGAGAAGGCTCTGGTTACTCTCATGAGGGTAACGAACAGATTGATGAGGAGGGCGATGTTGGGTGCGACTTCTGGGGAATTCAAAATCACCAAGAAGCTGAGGAAACAGGGGAAACCGGATGCCTTGAAGATTCTGGATGAGACAGAGGGACCTGATTGGAGAGATTATATTGTTCTCATGGGAGAGTACGGGGACCTGTTAAAGAAAGGCAAATAATTGCCTCTTGGTGCTGCTTTGTTGTTTTTTGATGAGTTTTTTGTCTGTTTGCTTTAATCTCTCGGACTGCTATGTTTTTATGGTTATGTTATGGTGGAATACCACCTGGGACACTGTGGACTTAATTAATGGTTTATGTAGATCTAAGTATGCTTCTAGAATCTTATTGTTTTTTATTAGTACTGGTTGGTCTATGGTTACTAAGGTTAATGCTGGCCTGCGAACTAATACTGTTGCTGTTTTTTGGTTTGTTGGTGGTGTTGTTTCCCACATTATCTCTGTTTCTTTTTGTCTGCTGTTGTAACCATGGGATCAGGGCCCTTCCCTGCTTATCTAATCAAAAACAAGGTTCCCATTAACTGGGAGCTGGAATAGAAGTCTGGAACTTGGCTGCTATTATGAACCTATATAATTAAGGAAATCCTACATTGATTAGTATATGATAGAGAAATCCTACATATAATATTTATAAGATTATTGCTTTTCTTGGATTCCTTACACCTTATCATCATATCATACAGAAAAAGGAAACATAGGAACAGGAAGGACTGCCATTCTCATTACAGATCTAGACGACAACCAAGTGTTATCCTTCGCACTGGAACTTTATATTATAGGAGATTCCAAGCTTTGGTTGAATCAACTCTCAAGTAAACAGGTACATCACATCCAGTCAGAACTTGTTGGGGAAGTGCAAGGTTTTCCTTAAACAATTTGTGGGACTCACTATAATGTTAAAAGGAATCCAAATTAGGGAGTAAATTGTCATGTACTTGTCCGCATGTCATATCTTTAAGTGGGTTATGGATTATCCTATGTCTGACATGCATAGCCCCTTTTTTTAGTCAAATAGAAGTTTGTACATTCTAGTAATCAGCCTTATTAGAGCAAATGTGGTTGCCCCAACCTGATTGAGTACAGGGGTTAGATATTCATTTGGACATCATTGGTTGTGTCTGTGGCTTTAGCATTTGGATGATTCCCCTATCATACTGGCACAGCTTTCTTATTTGTTTTAAAGGTATTTTGGGCTCCGTCCTTGAAATTATGTGCATCCCTATTTCATTTAATGAATCTGTGGCGAACACTATTGCTTTATTTCTGTGGATATGTGTTTTTTTGTACTAGTATCCTAACATGTAAATGACTAGCAAATGAAGACATATTCCTGGAAAACAGGCTCCTTATTAGAGATTCTCAGGATCCCAATGGACATCATCAATGAACATACAGTAAATCATTCCATTCCACAAGGCAGGAGGACTGAAACATCCATTTTCTAAATCTGCACTAATGGCAGATAAGATCGTGTTCATCAATATTCCAGATTTTGCCTGTACTAAGTTTTTAACCTTTCCCCACTCTTTTGTTTGTGTCATAAAGTAATCAATTTCTGTACACAATAATGGGACAGTGTGCCATGGGAATTTTCGCCACTGCCAAAGATAATCCACAAGAAAGTGCTAAGAACTTGGAAGCTAAGTGATGAGTTTGAAAAGCTTGAATCACAAATCAGTATCTTGAATAAGAGAGCGGAGAATGTAGCCTTGTCAACAACAAAACAACTTGAAATTCTCAACACAGACATCAGCAGTACACAAATTAGGCAAAAAATTGTGAAAAAGTCTTATATGATGTGGGTCTTAAATTTGAAGAGCTTGGAAGCTGTCAAGAAGTTGAAATATCAGAAGTTGGCATGCATATCAGTCTTGACATCAAATGGACTGTGGCAGATCCAGATGGAAACTTCTTGTTGAACTCACCTCAAGGACTTGCAAGAGCAGATATCTTCTACAACACCAAAGAACCTTCCACACAAGAGAGAAGCTATGAAGAATGCTATATTTCCAATAATGGTACAATGCATACAAGATGAATAATGTACAAGAGAACCCTTGTTTATATAGGCAAGCATGAGACATAAAAAAAATATAGGACTATGACAAGTGTCACAATCATATGACATGAGACACAAAAATTAAATAGCCTAAATGTGCTCTAATTAAACTTAACTAACTAGGTGTGAAAAGGACCCAAAAGGGAAACTAGTTAGGGAATAACCATATTTACACGAACAACCCCCCTTAAATGCAACTTAAGGAGAAAAAAGCAAACAAAGATGGGTCTCGACAACAAAATCTTATTAGGTACCCATGTACAAAAGAATCTCTCACAAACAGAGAAAAAGAGAAAACCCATGGGAAAAATTGTCTCCAAAAGACAGAAAACATGTACAAGTGAAGGAATGAGGACTCGAGATGAGCCCCCAAGGACAACTTCTTTCACCAATGTACAAAATGTGATCTTTGAGAAAGATAAAACCCCATGTCAAGAAAAGTCCCCCAAGAAGAGAGAGAAGAAGAGAGATCATGCAGCCCCCCTTAACGTATTGTCTTCTACACCAATGATAGGTGCTCAACATGCAATGCTAAAAATGATCCAAGAATGCCAAACAACATTTCTCTCCTTGGGAAGAAACAAAGCCAAAGGTTTATGCAAAACATCTTCCCATTTCAAGAAGGAATATGAAGAAAGAAAACCCATAATGTATGTCTCTAAAGACTGATGAAATGCCGCTGGTGCCAAAAGATGCCACAACAAAATCAAGAGCTCAAAGCCTAATCAAAAAGAATGACAACCCAGAAACATATGGAAAATGATGAAGACAAAGATCTAAAGATGGTGGAACAACAATAGAAACAAAATTTTCATCGAAGAGGATATGAATATCCTCAATGTTGTCCTCCAATTCTACAAGATAGGACTCACAAAACAAACCAAAAATATCTGTCACTCATGCCAAAATGCTGAATCTAGAAAACACGGATGATCTTCTAAATTTGCACTAGGAGACAATGAAGCTAGAGGATTAACAAGAGTCTTTGTATGAGGAGAAGAAACTTTAGAAGAAGTCTCAATGTCATCGAAACTTTTCAAATAAGCAAACTCCATGAGTGTATCATAGCAATGTGGTACATTCTATGAATCATCAAAAGGTACAAGAGCATAGATGGAAAACCCGCCAAAAATTCAACAAGTTTTCGATTAATCGCTGAGTTTTTCCAGTCGCGAGTACTTGAGCCATTTACTTGCCGATTTGACTCTCAGATTTTCTAGCAAGTACTCACCGGAAAAAATGGCAAGTACTCGCCAAAAAACCAACACGTCTATATCAAAAACTCGTTCGTGCAGGTGAAAAAGGGGGTTAGGTCCAAATAGACCCAAACAAATTTCTTTTTTTGCTCTGCAAGTAAAAATGCCCCCCCAACCCCCCTGCCAATTGATTTCCAATTTTCCAGCACATTTGCATCAAGTAGAGAAGATTTGAAGAGAACTTTTTATGAATTTGGAAGGCAAATTTGAAACATAAGTCAGTTTTTGCTTTTTTAAACATTTTATTTCATTTTGATTGAAAATTCTAGCTTCTAGATTAAAAATATTCATCATATGCTAAAACAAGCTTGTATTTTTACATTTAAATTGCAAAAGAATGGATTCATCACCATTTTTTCATGATATTTTTTTTTTTTTTTGCTATTTTCACTATTTTTTGCATACAAAATTTATATTTTTTATTTTGACGCTATTTTTGGAAAAAAATTGTTTTGAATCTTTACAATATTTACATTATATTAATTTTTTTTAAATTTAAATTAATTTATATTTATTTAAACTAGTTTTATGATCATTTTTAGTGATTTATGTAAAATTTAGGGTTTTTTGTACTAAAAAAATATACATTTTGTGTTTTCACTTTTAGTGATTTATGTAAAATTTAGGGTTTATTGTATTAAAAAAATGTATATTTTGTGTTTTCACTTTGTATGTGTAGGTTGAATACATCATATAATGGCAAATGGAGAAGCTTTTGGATCAGGTTCAGCCTCAAACTCCACTCCAGCGATGCCACTATCCATTACAAGCACTCGTCCTACTAGAGCTAGAGACCATGCATGGAAATATGCATATCAAGGACCGATACATGGGTCAATTATTTGCATTAGATGCACAAATTTATATCATGGAGGCATAAATTGCCTCAAATACCATCTTGCAGGCATTACTCATCGTGATGCAAAGCTTTATGTACACACCACCAAAGAGATAAAAAGAGAAATGAATGTCTTGCAAAAGGAGAAGACAAGGGCATCCATAATTGGTCGTCATGGTGCTCAAGTCCAACTAGAATAAGATGAGGATACATGTCAAGGCATAGTGGGCTTTGTTTGTGGTCCACACATCCGAAGCACATCCACCACCACCAATTCATCTACTTCTACTAGAGTGCCAACAAAAACGCCTACATCTTCACACATGCCATAGTTTTTTTGTGCCCAAAAACACACCTAGAGCACAACCATCATTAGAAGCTATAGGGTGGAACGCAAAGGTGCATGAACATGTAGATATGGCATGTGTAGATTTTTGGTACTTCATTCCTTTCAATGTGGCGAGTAGTCCTTATTGGAAGGATTTGGTAACTGCATTGACAGTTGCAGGAAAAGGCTTCAAGACGCTTTCTTGCAAAGGCTTGAGTGGGGGATTAGTAAATTTTTGTTTTTATGTTAATTTATAATTTTATACTTATAGTAATTTATGTTGAACTTATGTCCTTTTTGTGTTTAAAAATTAAAATTTTGTGCTTTTAGGTTGCTCACCAATGCAACTAAGAGGGCAAGCCTAATAGTGGAAAAACAAAAGAAGGAATGGAAAAAATATGGCTGCACCATTCTTTTAGATGGGTGGACGAACGAGACAAACCACACCATTACCAATTTTTTGATAGCTTCAAATGGTGAGGTTGTTTTTTTGAAATCGTTGGATGCCTCAAACAAAGTAAAAAATGCTGAAACATTGTGTCTAATGTTGGAGGAAATTGTCATGGAGGTGGGCATAGAAAATGTGGTGCAAATCATAATTGATAATGCAACAACATATGTGGTGGCTGGGAGATTGCTCCAAGACAAACATAAGACACTTTTTTGGACACCTTGTGTAGCACATTGCCTTGACCTTCGTCTAGAGGACATAGACAAACTTAACTAGGTGACACCGATTGTAGATGATGCAAGGAGCATCACAAAATTTATCTACAATCACCCTTGGGTTCTTCATTTGATGAGAGATCACACACAAGGGAAAGAGTTGGTAAGATCGGGTGTCACAAGGTTTGCAATGATTTTCCTAATGTTGTGAAGCATTATTGATTCTTTGACTTCTTTGACAACCTTTTTGCACAAAGAGCTATAGAGATCATGAAGGTAACCTCTAAACTTTGAATTTAAATTCAAAATTGAATATTCTATTTTTTAATTTAAGTCTTTCATTATAGATTTGTATCTTTAATCTTTTTGTACTTGTAAATTGTAGGTGTCGGAGCCCTTGGTTAGAGTTCTTTGTTTGGTAGATGGGGATCAAAAGCCAATCGAGTATATTTATGAGGCCATGGATAGGGCGAAGGAGTCTATACAAGGGGGGCAGCCTCAAATTTATCCCATATAGCCTCAAAGTTGATCTCATATGGGAGATCATTGATAGGAGGTGGAACAATCAATTCCACCAACCCATCCATGCAGCAAGGCACTTCCTCAATCCTCATTTTTTCTATTTAGACACCTCAAATCCTAATGGAGAGGTTATGGAGGGCCTCACTACATGCATTTAGAAGATGACACCCTAGGTTGAGGTGAGAAACCTCATTATCAAAGAATTAGAAAGTTATAGGGTTGGAAGGGGTAGACTCTTTTCTTCGGAGCTATATATCCAAGGAAGAATCACTCAGACACCAAGTATAAAATTTGGAGTCTTTATTTGACATGCATCTTACAAGTTACAAATTTTAAATTAACTATTGATAATTTGATAAAATATTTTTTGACTTTTCTTTCTAACTCTTGAATATTTTATTTTGTAAAGTCTTGGTGGACAAATTGGGATGCAATACTCCAAATCTCCAACAACTTGCCCTCAGCATTCTATCCAATTTATTTTATTTTGTAGTGCATCCAACTGTGAAAGCAATTGGAGCTTGTTCAAATCCATCCACACGAAGAAGAGGAACAAATTTAGCCCAAAAACTCCTCAATGACTTTGTCTCTGTGCAATACAAACTTTGGTTGCATGCATCCAATTGTGAAGGCAATTTATTTTATTTTGTAGTGCATCCAACTGTGAATGCATTTTATTTTGTAGTGCATCCAACTGTGAAAGCAATTAGAGCTTGTTCAAAGCCATGCACATGAAGAAGAGGAACAATCTATCCCAAAAACTCCTCAATGACCTTGTCTTTGTGCAATACAAACTTTGGCTGCACACAAGAAGGGTAGAGGACAAATCAGAGGATCCCATTGATTTCGATGAGATAGGTCCTTATAGCGACTGGACAGGGTGGAATGAGAAACCTCCATTGTTTACCGAGGATGAGATTTTGGATTTTGAGAGATAGGCATTGGCGGATGTGGGACTAGGTGCAGGTGGAGATGTAGGGTTGGATGACACTAATGAGGCTGAGGAGGAGTCATTGCCATCTACCACCACGATGGAGGTCAAGCCAATGCCTTCCATGCCAAGTGAGGAGCCACAACAAACTCCAAGGACTAGGACCTCTACCTCTCCCCTAGTTTTCAGTAGATTAGGGAAGAGAAAGATGTAAAATGTTGTATTTACTTTTAGTTTTTCAGTTTACTATTTTCATTTTGTCAACTATCTATTGTATCAGGCTATCAGCCATTAGGATTCCACATGAGGATGTGATTTTGTACTCAATTTTCATTCAAATTAAACAAATTTAATAGAACACTTGGCTACATCTTGTCAATGAATTTTGCAAAAAAAATATGTTTCTAAAGTAGTTTAAGCAATTTTTAAAGTTGTTGAGTTTTTGCCGAGTCCAAGTTTTCCAACTATGTACAAGAAAATCCAAACAAAGACCATCAAGGAATGGATGAGTATCAAAATATCCTTGCATCTTCTAAATTTTGGGCGAACAATCACAAGGGCACTCAATGTGTGAAATGGACCACAATGTGGCACAAGCAACATGACAACTAATCATTCATAGGACATGATTATTCTTGGTAGCCTAAGCTAGATGTCTCCTAGAAGTACTTGGTTGAGGAACAAGCCCATAGAGAAATGGAAAAAGATGAAGCCAATTTAAATGCTTCAAGATACCATCTTTCCATTGCTTATAGTTCTCCCTTTTCAAGAAAATTACAGAAAGATGAATTGAAAAGCCCATTATTAACTAAGAGTTTTCCCCTTAAAATCAAATAGACATGAAACTCTCAACAAAAATTATAACCCCCCAACAAAGTGTAGTAGCTGAGATATAACTCATAGAACATGTTTGAGTCACTCAAGGGCTCAAGCCTCCAGGATCATCTGCAAAAACCAACAACAACCTTCCACAAGAGGGAAAAGCAAGAACATGAAATTGCAACAATGGATGCAAGATGTGGCCAATATGCAAAACTCAAGATTGCAATGATATATTGGACTTACACTACACTCAACTGAGTTTTGGATGAATGCAATGTACATATGAAGCCTTGCTTATATATGCAAGGAGTGAAATAAGATTAGACAAGATCATGACAAGTGTCTTAATCCTACCACATGAGACAACTAAGTCATAACAACCTAGGACACAAGCATTAAATTCTCAATGCAAATATTAAATGCATGAGAGAATTATTAAATGCCTAGATAATTAAAAGTAAATAATGAGACATGGCCCTATTATAACTAACTTCTAGAAATGACAACTAGGAAACTTAACTTCTAAATAAACTTATAATAATGTGAATAGGTTACAAGAGGCATTGGTGTGCAATTTTTGCAAATAACAAACATAAATTGACTACTGCTATAAGGTTTCCACAATCCATAATGCTTTCAATTTTATTGTTTTTAGATTTGATTGTGTGCGAGTTTTTGCATCAATGTTTCGGATCACACTCCATGATCCATCATTAGGATGATAGAGTGCTCAAGGAGATGTATAGTGGTTAGTTGCAGATCCAATTTGATTTTAATTATTTTTATTAATTTTTTAGGTTATCTCATTCTTTCTTCTCGTGTTGTGTGTCTCCTTCCCCCTCCTCTCTCTTACCACACCCTCTCAACTCAAAATTTTCTCTTTAATTATTTTAATTAATTTTTAGGTTACCTCATTCTTTCTCCTAGTGTTGTGTGTCTCCTTCCCCCTGCTCTTTCTTACCACACCCTCTCACCTCTCTTTTTAAGAAAACTAGGTCTGCAACTAACCATTATACATCTCCTTGAGCACTCTATCATCTTGATGATGTATCACAAAGTGTGATCCGAAACGTTGATGCAAAAACTAACACAATCAAATCCAAGAACAACAAAATTGAAATAAATTGAATATTTATAATACACAATTATTTTTACATTTTTTAAAAAATTGACTTACCATATAGAAAAAGGAGGTTACAATTATATTCCTTGCAATTTTTTTATCAATCCCAAAAAAAATCACCCAACTCTAACTTTTGAGCAAAAGTTATAACATGTCAAAAAAAAGGCAAAAAAGAGCTTCAAACAGCATTTTTTTGTACTTGCAGCAAAATCTGAAGAAATCAAGTGGACCACTACAAAGAGAACAAAGAGAGATTTCCAATGCTTGTAACAAGTCAAACTCCTTGGGCAAAAATTTATGCATTTTTGAAAAAATCGACCTCTTTGTGCAAAAAAAAAATGACCCCTAGGACTATCTAAGAGTGGTGCTCTAGGCTGAGTGGTGCCTAGGTGGTGCATAGGAGGCAAGATCTGAGCAAAGTGCTCAAGGCAAAGCAAAGGTTGAGATCTAACAAAGATGCCAAGTAGAACAAAGGTGTTGAGGAAGCAGAGCTCCCAATACTATATAGCACTAGGTGCTTGACTAGTTAAGTGTTGAGCGCTAACCCAACACAACTTGAAGGAAGGCCTACCAAGCCAACAACCCTTTCCATGAAATACTTCAAATAGCATACCTTGCGGATCAAACAATGACAAATTGCCAAAAACCATGAATCTAATAGGGGGAATACTTTGTGGATCTTTGTGTCCACAACCCACATGGATAGGGCCAACAAACCTACTACAAATCTATGGATTTGAAGGTCTTCAGACCTACCAAGGTTAGGTAGTGAGGCCTTGAGTCAATGGACTCCCTGCATACACTGTACACCATATCTAGATGTATAGGGTCTATGTACCTTATATACTTAATAAAAATAAGATTTGAATTAAAAATCAAATTTTGTCATCCAATTAATACTACATACAATATTATGCCGACATAGTGACACAAACTAACCAAATTCACTAATAGAGAATATGTAATAGAAATATTCTAAAGACAAGCATCTATGCAAAGATGGTATGGACCATACAATGGGGTAGGGGGGCAAATACCCTCCAACAATTGTAAAAAAATACTATTGAGTTTATAGTCAATCTGTACAAATTTGGGCCTTCCACACTCAATCATGAGGTCAAATCTAGATCAAGATGCACCAAACAAAAAATCTTGGCAAGATCTCCCAAAATTTAAGAAGGGACTTGTTGATTCAAAGATCTGATACCATGTTGAAAGTCACCTCAAGGACTCATAGGAGAAAGATTCTTCTACAACACCAAAGAACTTTCCACACAAGAATGAAGCAATGAAAAATGCTATATTGTCAATAATGGTACAATGCACATAAAATGAATAATGTACAAGAGAACCTTGTTTATATAGACAAGGGTGAGACATAGAACAAAATAGGATTATAACAAGCATCACAATCATATGACATAAGACATAAAAATTAAATACCTTAAATGTGCCCTAAGTAAACTTAACTAACTAGGTGTGAAAAGGACACAAGAGGGAATCCAACTAGGGAAGGTTCTTTGGTAAGTAATATATTGTCTCTTAATAAAAATTGCTATTAAGAGATAAATATATTCTAAAACTTAACTAACTAGGTGTGAAAAGCATCCTTAGGTAAGCAAGCATTCTAAAATGTATTGATATTAGGAGACAAAATTTCCATAGTCCATGATTGCAAACATAAAAATGTTTTTGGATTAAGCTATGTAAAAAAATCGGCATCTCAACATTTTAAATCACGCTCCATAATCAATCATCAAGATAAAGAAAATCTATTAGATAGATTGTGGAACTTGCAAGAAACCATAAAAAGGAATAAAAACTTAACAAGGATGAAACAATATTAAATAAAGAGTTACAATAAGTCAAAACAATCAACCTAAAAGGCACAAACCAACAAGATCCTATAAAATATAAAAAAGGTTAAAATTCGAAAATAATATGCAATGGCAAGATGAGAAAAAGGCTTTGATAAAACTCAAATTCTAAACTTTTTGAATAACAATATATTATTATAAAGATTATCAAACTAATATAGGGAATTAGATTCACAATTAAGGAAGAAATAAATGAGACAATAATGTATAGATCGAAATTAAGAATAATAAAAACATTGAAATCTATGAAGCGAATGAAACTAAAGAATGAGATTATCTAGAAATATTATATATAATTGAGATATTATTAATAAGAAAATAATAGATATGAAAGAATATAAATTGGAAATTATTAAGAGTAAGATAATACTGGTATGGATATTATAAATACATCTTTAAAACATCAAGAAATATCGATTTTCAATTATTTTATTTACTACGAATTGTTTTATTTTACTTTAGAACTATTTTATTTACTACATGCATATATGGACACATAATTTTAATTTTTAGTTAAGATTTTTTTATTTTTTCTTGGTAGGTAAATTGTGACCATGGGAGTATTGCTCATTTACATTAAAATAGAGAAAATTACGAAGGTTTTAGGTACAAAATTGGGAGAATCAAAGCCCCAAGTACCACCTTACATACAAAATAAATTGCACCCAAAATATGGGGATGTATAGACCCCAAAAACCTAGAATCTAGCAAAAGATATTAGAACACCCATCTAGAAGAGAGACATCCAAACTATGTTTTGGAAAAACTCCAATCAGTCTCCCTAGGAGTTACAATACTAGTAATAGCCTTCACAAAGCCCAAAGCCTTGCCAATGACCTTCCTATGCTCAAGCTTGTGTTGGGACACCACAAAGGGAAACTATAGACCCATGGTGAGGCCATTACCAATCAGCCACAAGGCATCAACAATCACAAAAACACACCCAACCACAGTGTTATTAAGAATGGAGTCTAGAGCACCCAAGAACACTTTTCAAACTAGAGCCTTGACCCTGCAACAAATATCTTCCTTTTCCGCACCTAAATCTAAGAGCACCCCAATCCGCATTAAGCTATCAGTGTCGACATCGTTGTGATGATCTACGAAGGAATTCTTCCCTAAAAATCCATTAATGGTGAAGATGGCAATGTTTTTCATCAATTTAATCACCTATTGAAGGCATTTCTCATTAACATGACCATGAAAAGTCATATGCCTCTTTCTTGATAACAAACACATTAATATCCATTGCGAAAAAATAATGGCACTTGAAAAGAGGGGATTGGAAATTTATGTAGTTTGTCATGTACCTTTTTTCTAGCCAACCCTAAACCTCAATGCTATATGTGTGTGTGTGTGTGTGTTAAAAAACACTTTTAATAATTTAATTAATAGCATTGGGGTTTAGGGTTATATATTAGTAAATATTAAAATATAAATTATATAATATAAATTAACTTTTAAAATTTCAAATCTTGGCGCTAAGGATTGGGCCCATGTGCCCTATATGGAAGCATATTTATGAGCCTTCTTTGTTCTAGATAGATATGACTTGAATTTCTTGGTAATGTTAGTTTGTTTCTAAAGGCACCATACCTGCAAGGATGAAAGCCCTAGCTGTACCCTAAGGTTGGGACAAAAACCCTAGCCTACTCTTGTCAATTTGGCTCAAGCCTACAACCTTTTGATCAAGGCACCTTTTTTTAATAGTGCAAGACCGGGAATTGTGTGTTGTTAACCATTCACCAAACTAGGCGATAACCAAGATAGTGCTCTAGGCCTTGGGCCATTTATTCACCACTTAGGAGGCATTTCCAATCAGTAGGAATTCAAGGGTGCACCAAGAATACTATCCACCAACAACTGTGAAAGAACAAGGATATCCTATAGGAAATCGAGACGGAAATGACCAAGGAGGTGTAGTTCTTCCATCATTCTTAGCAGAGACACCTCACAAATTAATCCCCATATCCCAAATCCGAGACGGTTAGCGCAATCACCTCTACATTTGCATCCATCCATAGCCACCTAAAACTGCCCAGTTTTGCTGCACCGACACTTAGATCATTATCCTAGCTAGGCAATACATGAACAATGTATAAAAACAAGTGACTAGCGAGCAAAGGATACTCTTCAGTTGGAGCTCAATTAGATCTTTAATAGATTTGTTTATTTTCCTTATTCCTCAGTTGGAGAAATTGGGTATGTATGACAATCAGACTGCTATGTAGCTCCTAAACTTAATCAAATCTAAACATTTTATTCTACGACATTTATATATATAATTTCATCTCTGGTTGATTTCCAACCCTTTGGCTTTTGTGGTTTTTGTTTTCCAATTAAGTGTTTGAATGTAAATCAATGAAAAACTAGTAAATAAAGTACAAGAACAACACAGTGTAATGAGATTATGATTGCATGCCTATAATTATGTTTTGATAATATGGGTTATCCAACTATGTATTAATTGTTTATCGACTTCCAAGTAGTTATAAGAGACGGTTAGTCAATGGTTGTCTTACTCTTGGCAACTGTAAATTCCTTTAAATAGCTTTTGTATCATCAAGGAAAATAGTACAATCTAGTCTAATCAATTCTAATCCTTGGCCAACCATCTCTAGTCTACTTCTATAATAACTTTCATGAGCAAATAAAGATATAATTTTACTCCTCTATCTAGTATGCATTATTAATTGTGTTCACTATTTTCAAGCATTCATTTTATCAAATAGGAGAGTAAACATTGGCATCATTGCCTTAAAAGAAATTGGATCCAATATAAGAGATTTATGCCCTTAGACCCTAACAAAGGCAGGAAGAGATGACAACATGGTCAAGATCAAGAGATCAAACGATCTCTAAGATTGGTAGGAAATAGAGAACATAGAAGAAGACCAGAGAAATAACCAAATCCAAAATCCAAAGCCGAAGTCTATCCCAAAGTGGAAGTTGAAGTTGGAGCGTGAGTAGAAGCCATAGTCGGTAGAGAGAACACACTTCCACAAAAAATTATGACATGAAGTTAGAGTGGGAGGAGATAGCAAGGCACCTTCCACTACCAAAGAAAGTGTGGATTGATCTCTCAGATCAAGTTGAAAAGTCAAGACAACCTTTTCTAGACATGGGAAGTTGGGAGATGGAGTGAGATCCCTTCATAGAAGCGTGCAAGAGTGACCTTCGAGGCATCGAAGGATTGTTAATTTAAGGAGAAGAATCTTCTAAAAGTGAAACAAGCACACGAAATGTTGAAGTTGTAGGAAGATTGGAGGATTCCCATGTGGCCGAGAGCACAAATGAAGTATTAGAATGTCCAAATTAAAACTCCCTAGTGAGCAAGTTCCAAGTGTTGGGTCTGCATTAAAATAAAACCATGGTAAGCCCTAGTAGAGAAAAAAGAATTTCCCAAAGTTTTAGGCAATGGATCAAAGGATTCCATCAACCACTATATGACTTTTGAAACACCCTAGACAACCAATGGCCAAGATGATAAAGCAATTTGGCTACGGTCTTTTCCAACCACCTTGCGAGGTGTAGTAATTGACTAGAATACAGAAATTGACCAAACCTCCCAAAATGCATGGAAGAGATTAAAGAAGGCCTTCCAGGAAGAGTTTAAGTTGCTTCAAGATGATAATGAAATGGTAGCAGAAATTTACAATATAAGAGAAGATAAGAATAAAAACGTATGAGTTTATCCTCGTAGACTAAATAATTTCTTGTAAAGTTAAAAAAAGAACTAGCCAATGGTCTCAAGAAAAGATGGTTCATTGAAGGTCTAATACCATCATTACAAGAAAAGATGAAGGTAGTACCACCCTCTTCCTATGCAAAAGCCTAAAATCGGGCAATGGACATTGAAAGTGAAGATAAAATGTCCTCCTATGGTATAAGAAAAATAGAGGAAGGTGGAAGATGGAAGATCAGATGACAACAATGATATCCAAATGATAAAAGAATTGAAGGCGGAGAAAGAAACCAGCAAGGAAACTAATGAACTATGGTGTATTGAGTGCAAAGTGAAAGTCACAGTAGAGGTCATGTGAGATTTGCTAAGTTATGGGTCATTCAATAAAAGAGTGCCCATATAATTTGAAGACTGAGTACACAAGTACTCTTTACACAAGAAGAGTGCCCATATAATTTGAAGACTGAGTACACAAATACACTTTACAAAAGAAGAGTAATCCACTCCACTAGAGCCATAAAACATATCTTTAGGCAGTTATCAAAATCAAAGTGGAGGTCTAAGTCAACTACAATATGATCCCGGTGGATTCCAATCATACAATGCCGACAATGTAATGAATGGGGACACCTTACGAGAGACTGTCAAAACAAGCAAGATAAATTGCAACTATTGTGCACATAGTGTGGACTTGGAGACCATGAAGACACCAAATGTCCAAAGCAAAAGACCAACATCAACATGATGTTGAAAGGCATACTGAAGTACCAGTCGTTACCTAAGCCCAAAGAAAGAAGTTTGTGTACTTGAACCCACATATGAAAAAAGAAATACTTCATGAATCAAAAGCCAAAGTGGAGAATGCTATGGCTAACGAATGATGCCACTCAAATGCAAATGCAAGTACGATAACAAATCAATTACAATTCAGTGCAAATATTGCAAGGCAAGAACTTCAAACTACCATACCACTTAAAGTAGTGGATTTATTACGAAGTATTCCTAAACTCCAAAATGTTATGACCAATACTATATCCAAGAAGAATAAGATGGCCCACTTATAATCTAGAGAAAATGAAGACCCAATAACCAAACCTCTATCTTTCGGGTGATCAATTAATCAATCTGATACTATTGACCACTAACATGGAAAACAAACCAGTCATGGTGAATATGAAGATCCTTGGAAGGAATCTCACTAATACAATTGTTGATAGAAATTCTAGTGTGAATTTACTCCCAAAAGATACTTGGAGAAGCTTAGGCAAGTCGACCATTTGGCCCCCAAATTTTCAAGTGGTAGGTGCAAATCAACAAGGTATAACGGTACTTTGACTTTTAATGGGCCAAAAGGTAATTATCAAAACCCAAGTATTTTTGTTGAATTTTGTGGCCATTCCATTATGAAAGCATACAATGCATTGGTGGGTCAAAGTTGGCTAATAGCAGCCAAAACTGACCACAACTAGAAAAAAACCACAACTTCCATTGAAAATAAGGGTTGGAAATATACAATTGATCTAAAAAGCCAAGCAGTAAGTGAGGAAGCAACTTCCTCAAATTCATCAGATTCAGACTTTGAAGAAGAATGGGTAGAGAAGCAAGATTACGGTCCAATGGAGCCAAATGACAAGGATTCTAAAATTGCAATCATGGTCGAAGGATGAAACAAACTCTCTCCACAACCTATTTAACTGGTAAATAGAGGATTATGAAGTACTTCCATTAAACTATAATTTTATTGAGGCTACAAAGATCAATGAAGAGCAGCAAATGAATAACGACTTTGAAAATATGGGCACCTTTTGCATGTTGCACAAAGTACAAGATTCGCAAGAGTTAACAATTTCGGTTATAGCAGAGGCAACTGACTTCACTAAAGTTTTCAAAACCAATGAAGAGGATACTTCACAAGAAAATTATCAAAATAGGAAAAATATTGCATAGCAAGAAAGTAAGGAAGGGAAAGGTACCATGTTAGGGGTCAAACAAAATAATCCAAGTTTGTAAAAAAGCCAAAAACTAATTATAGATTTCTTAACTTTTACCTTTACATATAGCAAGCAAAAAAGAAGAAAATTAAAGTTAATTATTTTATTGTACAACAATACCCCACTATCCATATCATATGGCTAGATAAAGGTGATTTTAAAAATAAATAAAAAATCTTCCATTGTACGGCTTAGCCTTCACTTGTTGATCGTACAAGTAGAAAAAATAAACAAATTCAAATTTCAAATCCTACTATACAAAAAGTCACAAAAAACGCCATTGTAAGGGTCTAAACTTTCACTATCTTTCATATGACTTTTGCAACCTAATGTCTTTACCAATGTAGTTCAACCCTTCTCTACTGTAGCCATACAACCTTCCTCCTACTCTGGCATATGACAAACACTTGCTTCTTCCATTATATGGCTCTTGTATTCCTTGCCGTGCCTATTGCAAGCATACAACTCTCCCAGCCTACACTATACAACTTTGAATTTTTTACAATTTATTACTTGCTCACCATATGTGCAACCAAACTATAATCATCACCAACAATTTAATTTATACTACTTCTCTACACACTCTTATCTATACATCTACTCCATTTTCCACTATACACTGTGCTCAAGATGTTAAAATTTCAATTGTATGATCTGTAGTGGCTGATGGTGTAAAGTTTAATTTTTTTCATTCTCCTAGTGATGTTGTACAACCTGCTCAACGAAATTGTACTGCACAATCAAGCACTAAACTACTCTCTAAATCTTTAAATTTACTTCGAGAATCTTCTACAATTGGTTCCTCCTCAAACTATTTAATAAATAGAAATAGAGAATTATTCCTACAAATTGGTGAATTGGACAAAAGCAAATTCATGGAATATGGGGATCTTGCTCAATTTTTTTCTGATGACTCAATTTTTTTCTGATGAAATAATGTCTCTAGTGCCTACAATACCGTCTAGGTTTAGTAATTGATTGGGTGAAACATTCTCAAACTCTGGTGTTCAATCAAATTGGGCTCCTTATTTGTATGATCCTTGTCTTTCTCCATACTAGCATGTGTCATGAATATGTTGATTCTACTTCTACTTCGTGTGTACTTCCAGGTTTTTATACAAGTTCTTTGTTTACAACATCATCACCAATTCAAGAAAGCTTACCTAATGTTACTTCAGGCTTACTTGTTTTCTTATCATTTGGAAGATGAATATTTCTTTTGAGGGGGAAAATGTAGTCATATGATTCCTATTATTATGTTCCAATAATATGAGTTATTCAACTATGTGTTAATTGTTTGTCGGCTTTTGGGTAGTTATAAGAATCAATTAGTTGACAATTGTGTTCCTCTTGGCAACCATTGGGTCCTTTAAATAGATTTTGTAACATCAAGGAAAGTAATATGATCTGGTCTAATCAACTTTAATCCTTAGCCAACCATCTTTGGTCGACTTCTATAATAACTTCATGCATGAATAAAGATATACTTTTACTCCTCTATCTAGTATGCATTATTAGTTTTGTTCACTATTTCAAGTATTTGTATTATCAAATAGGAGAGTAAACAGTTGTGAGAGGTTTGCCCTCGCCATCAGCAAAAATCATCAATATCAACCTAATAAATGTCCTGTTGTGACCTATTTCACACATCGCCCCATTGCAAATGGGGACCCCCAAGTTTTGATGTCGCCCTTTGAATCGCCAGCTTAGAGTCCTAAATTTGAATGACTTTTTGAGAGTCAGTCCGGCCAAGGTGGGATTTTGAACCCGTTTGAATGCTTAAACGTCATGGAAATACTCAGAAGACCCAGTAGACAAGGAACGCCATTGCTTTCAGTCAATTCTGACACTTCCTATTTTTTAGGGATTCTGCTTTTTTGCTTTTTGCTTTTATGATTTTCGGCATTTTTAGGCCATTCTAGAGTTCCTATTTTTTAGAGATGCTTTTTGCTTTTTCTATTTTTAGAAAGTTTCTATTTTTGGATCCCATCAGGGAAGAAACCAACACACCTCCAGATGTCAAAAGAATCAAGGTAAAAATGGCAAAAGTTTTGAAAATTGGCTAAGTCATGAAGATGGCGCCCTCAAGGAAGGAATGGCATGAAGTCTAAGAAGTCTGCCCTACCTTTGGCATGCCAAAGGTAGCCATTGGCAAGCCAAGGCTGAAGTCCGCCCATGGCATGGAGGTCTCCAAGTCCGCCATGGCACAAGGAGAGCCAAGTCTGCCCTTGGCATGAAGAACATGAAGTCCGCCCAAAGGAGAAGAGTGGATGGCGCAAGACAAGGCAAGTCCACCCATGGCATGGAGAGAGCCAAGTCCGCCCATGGCACAAAATGGTCAAAGTCCGCCCAAAAGGGTCAACAGCATGAACAACATGAAGTCCGCCCAAAGGAGAAGAGTGGATGGCGCAAGACAAGGCAAGTCTGCCCATGGCATCGAGAGAGCCAAGTCCGCCCATGGCACAAAATGGTCAAAGTCCGGCCAAAAGGGTCAACAGCATGAAGTCTAAGAAGTCCACCCCAAGAAGTGTGGAGAAGGGTAAAAATATGAAGGGGTTCACTCCAAGATGTTTGGAAGGGGGTGAAATTACAAGGGAAATTTGCTAGAAATTGAATTAAATGGCCAATACAAGTGAAGTTTGCCATTGGACAAGGCACGAATAAAATTCGCCATGGCAAGAAAAGTGTGAAGTTCGCCTAAGACAAATGGAGAATAAAATACGCCATTGCCAAGGAATTATAAGAAATTCGTCCAACTTTGAAAGGTAAATTTTTCTAAGGCATGAAAAACGGAGAAATGTCCAAAGGAAAAAGAGGTCTGGCCGGCAAAAAAATCACGCCTCAACACAACGGAATGAAATTCTTTGGCATAAAATAAAGAGTATTTCGCAGAGCAAGCATGAAGTCCGCCCCTCTCAGCTTGGAAAATTCCTGACGCACTAGTAAAAAAATGGCAAAGTGGCAGAGATCTCCAAGTTCGCCCAACCCAGAAGATGAATCGTTTGGCTAAATAAAAATGTCCAGAGAGGTCAGAACTCCGCCTAGAGAGTTGAAATTTGGCAGATGAACTATTGAGCACATTTTGGCTAGGCGGACGATTTGAAAAGAGATATTTTGCCTCGGACGAACAAACTTAGCCATGTATCAAGGTTAAACGGGTTGGAATTTTAAATATTTTAATATTTTTTAATTATTTTCCCAACACTTAGGGAATTTTAATAAAAAATTCGAAGTCTGGAGATTATTTGGAGGATTAAATTATTTTGCCTTACATGAATTTAACTTTGCCATGATTCGAAGATTTAAAATACGTTGGAAAATTAATTTTAAACAATTAATTTAATATCTTTTGATATTTTCTCCAACATTTAGGCAATTTTTTGAGAACTTTGAAAATCTCAAACAAAGATGGCACAGAGATGAAAATTAGAAACTTGCCTCGACAACTGAAAGTGAAATTAGAAACTTGCCATTCTGAGAAGAAAACGTTTCTAAAAATTGAAAGAAAATCAGAGGAAAGAAAGCAATTCCTTGAGGAAAATCGCACTTCTCAGCCATAAAATGAGTTTCAGCAAATCATTTCTTCACAATTTCGGCTAAGAAGAAGCTATCTCTCTCGAATCTTCAGGAAATCATTCGCGAAGAGGAAGTTCATGAGAATAACGTTGTTGTGAGAATCAAGGAAGAAATTTCCTGTTGACAGGCGTGATTTTTAGAAAGAAATAAGTTATTTCTTGTCTGAATATCGTACTTCCCAACTTTGGCGCACTTCCTCTGGCAGATTTTCAGAATTTTTAAATTCATTTGCAGCCAGAGCACGATCTTTGAGGTTTGGAAATTAATCGACAATGTGTTTGTACCTCGTTTCTATCTTCTACTTCCTTTCCGGCACGAGTTTCATTCACTGATGGGCGAATTTGATTACTTACAGCTTGCTTTTTGACAAAAATTTTAATTTAATAAGCTGAAAGTGCGATTTTGTCCAAACTACACCCCGGAGTAATTTGATTTTAAAAGTTTTTATATTCATGTTAAGCATTTTGTACTTGCAGGTTGACAGTCAATCAAGAAGAGACGTCCAAACAAGCACAGATGAAGTTCGCGAACAAAGGATCGCAGCCAGAGACTAAAATAAAATCAAAATGGAAGAACATCTCGGACACCAATCTTGGTCATATAGACCTCGATGAATTCAAGAGAAGAGTATATGCGCACAATGGGCCTTTCCCCACGCCTGCAGCTAGGAGAATGGTAAGAAATGGAATCTTTCAAGCTGTCGGATTTCCGCCTGTGCTTGAATGTGCTGAATTAATGGTGGAGTGTGCGCTTCATTATAATGCTGAGTTGAGACAAATTGTGGCGCCTGACAGGAGAATATTGGCACATCTGGGAGAGTTGGCCATACAAGAGGCCTTTGGCATTCCTTCGTATCCTAAGACCACTTATAAAATTAAGGAAGACGCCCAGAGATTGTATGATGAGCAGCCTGACCTTTGTGCCGCCAACATCAACAAGTCATGGCTGGACAAGCCTAGGCCGTCGGTCAAGAAAATGCCCAAGAAGTTGATGCGTACGGACTTCAAGGAGGACTACGGAGACATCATTATCTTGCTGAACAGAATAGCAGGCAGTCCTTTGGGGGCGCCATTTGAGCCATGGATGTACTATTTTATTGAGGACATCACAGAGGGCATAAAGATGTTTAACTGGTCACGAATGATTAGCAACAACCTCCACGAGCAGCTTGTCAACTTAGAGAAAACTAAAACATTTTATATGAGTTCTTATGTCATCTACATGTTGGCTAGGACTTACAAGTATGCAGGCTTGATATGCAAGGGCACGGTCGGCAGTGGATCAAATGAGCTGAAGGCATACGACTGCTATCCACAATTGCAGTTGAAAGAAAAGGCGCACTTCCGGCGAGCTCATGACGCCTTCCTTATGTATATCACCAGGATACTCCAGGGAGGGACGCATCAATGGCTAACTCTTGAGGCCAAGAAGTTGATTGGCAAATATGGATCTTGGTTTATCCAGTATCCCCGATATACTTACATCAGAATCCAGGGATTCACTGGGAGCCCATATCGTTTGCCCATTTTCCCAACTAACAAGATGGTCCTGTTGGAAGTACTAACGCAGCTAGAAGAATTTCAAGGCCTCCAACGGACAAAACAAAAGGTGGCAGTAACCTTTCCCTTCTTTATAGGGAACATGCTAGAGTCTTGTCCATCATCACAGGCAGCACATAGTGCCAGGCTCGAGATTCAGCATTATCCTTTTGCTACCTATCCATCTAGGAGCCACTTCGACCCGCATCATCACATCAAGACGATGGATGGAAGGAGGTACAAGCATAGGGTTGAACTGGAAGATTTTTGGGCAAACGCTACGGACGAGTTTGAGGTTAGGCGAAAGATGTGGTCCAGATTGCCTGTCAGTTTGATCAGAGCAACAAAACTTTGTTGAGTGCCGGATCAGTTGGCGGAAGATGGACAGCAGGTACAGCCGCACCTTGATGAGAGCTTGCATTTGCCGGTGGTCAGGTGGTCAGAATCTGAGCACGCCGATTTAAATACTTTGATGAGACCTGTCATCAAGTATACACAGTGGTGGGTTGATCAACAGATTTAGGAACTCGGGCGAAAAAGGATAACCTTAACTTATGATATGTTTAGTGAGGCGGAATCCTATTCTTCCAATGCGGACGCATCCCAGGGCGTAGAGATGATAGAGGCCACCAGTTCCAAGAAAAGGAAGGAGATAGTTGCAGGCAAGGAGCCAGTTCAGAAGCAGGCTAAGGTAAACCCTTCACACTCGGCCGCATCTAGGAATATTGAGGAGATGCTGGCTACTGTAGATGCTTCACTGGCTGACATTAGGGATCCTTCCCCGATTCCGGAAAACAATATGGAGCCTCAGCCGGATGAAGATGCGCCACTATCTCCCATGGGCACAAAAATATTGGAGTCCGATGATGAAAATGTGGACACCCAAAATGAGGATTTCCAGGAAGGAATGATTTCAGCCCTTAGGGGAATTCTGGACGTCCCTGACAGAGAAGACAGGCTGGAAGATGAAGGCATAGAGCAGCCGACGATCCCGGATTGGCTAAGGGAGAGGTTGAAAGTACAGGTGCCAGTGGAGGAGCCAGAAGAAGATGACACTGCTGACTTCTTGGCCAGACTTACGTAGACTGCAGTTAAGAAGCCAGCAAAGAAATTCTCGAGCATACAAAGAGATGGAGCCGGCAACAGGACAGTGCAAATCGCAGTGCCTACAATGGACAGGCCACAGGAGGACATGGCTCCACAAGATTATGCCATCACAACCATTGACTTGGGTCCAACCACGAAGGGCCAAGAAATTGAAGACTTGGACAATTTTGTGTCCACTATTAAGTCAAGGTTGGCGAAGGAGGTAGCCAAGAGGAAGGAGTGCCAGTTAGAAATTGAGCGCCTAAAGGAGTATATCCAGCACTTGATCAAGACAACACGGCAGCTCCTCTGCTCCCGAACTCTTCACAGGGGGCCGTTAAGGAGATAGAAGAAAACATGGTCACAGTTCGGGAAGCCAGAGAATGGATAGCAGCGAAGGTGACTGAAGCTGAGGCATTCGTAGAGAGGTTGACTCTGGTTTATGGTCAGGCCACTGCCCTACTTTCTAGGCTGGCCGCTTTGGCAGAAGTGTGGGATAACCTTACGGATGTGCAAGATAGGATAATCCCTTGCCTTAGGATTCTGAAAGGAGTTCCTAAGCAGGAGCTGATAGACGAAGGTGTTATTGCAGCAGGAGCAACCTATGACTTCCACACCTGGTATCGGGCCTTGACGGCACGAGGCGAAGTCTTGGAGAGGGTGAAGGTTGATGGTATCAGATTGGAAGAACAGGTCAAAGAAGTTCAGGCCAAACTTCTCAACATGATCGCCGATATCGTGGATAAGGAGGCTCTACGAGAGAATGACCTGCAGTTAGAGGTTTTGAAAGGGAAGGTCCAAGAAGGCATCTTTGCCATCACAGGACCTATTTTGAAGCAAGACTGGGCCAAATTGGCGAACTTCTTAAGCATCCGAGAGTCTTTTGAGAAGACCAAGCCAGAGTGGGAGGATACCTTTGCCAGACGCGCCGAGAGTGTGGACGGATTGGAATTCAGGATCGGAATGCTTCCTCAGGTCACCATGGATGAAGTTGCCTTGATCGTGTCCAGATTCATCGAACACATGGCAACGCGGGAGGATCGGGATATAATTCCTTGAAAATAGCTCCAAGCGCCACATCACCCTATCAACTCTCTGTTTACTGAAGTCATTTTGGGAAACCCTAATTAGGGTTTATTTGTTTTGATCTTGGCCGTTGGCTCATTTTTAATCTGAGTCGTTTATTCAAATTCATGAACTCTATATAAACTTGATTACTCTCATTTACAATTTGTGAAGTGAGTAATATGAAATTGTTGCGTTAGACCATTTCCGTTAATAAAAGCTCTTATGCATGATTTGCTTTGAATCACTTTTATTTTCAAGTGGTGTGCAAGGTTACATATCTCCTTCAACACTTAGATTAGAATTAGAGTAGAATTTTATTTGAATGTTTGTTAAATGAATGATAGATTTGATAGTGGTGATTGGTGAAATCTAGCTCATACTTTCTTTGGATAGATGATTTGTATCCAATGCATAAAGTTAGCCTGAGCTCTTAAATTGTGGATGCTTAACTTCAATCTTATTTTGGACATGAAAATCATGATCACACCCCTAGAAGATTACACCCACTTTGCGTAGTTGTCCCAAGGAGGCGAAACAAAGTGTGGTTCCTTGTTTCACCCAATCATTGCCGTCTTCAATTCTGAGGATTAGATTAGCACTCCTAAACCCTTATCCTTTTTTACAGTTTTTTGGAAATCCTAAAATTGAGAAAACCCAAAAAGAAAGAGCCTTCAGTGTCAAAACCATCTAAGTCCTTAGCTTGCAAATAAATTCTAACGTAAGTCCCCTTGTGATTACCAGCAAATCACAACGCCCACTGATCTTATCCACACGTCAAGACCTGACAAAAGAAACCTTGGAATCGCCATATGATCTTCTCGCAATCTTAGCATACGCGGTGATTTTTCAAGAGAGGATAGAGTGTCTTTGGGCATTTTATTTTGTGTTCGGTGGGTATTAAAACGCACACCAACAGAATTGGCGCTAGAAGGAGGGCAACAAATAGAAAAAAACTCATTTGCTTGGGAATGAAATAGAGAAAAAGAAGAATTATTTGCTCCACCACTTTTGTACCACCCACATGCTCGCCTCCTCCTAACGCACCAACAGAATTGGCGCTAGAAGGAGGGCTTACGAAGGAAAATTCTTTAATCCATCATTGTTGCAGGGTTGAAGGTAGTAGACATGATAAAGAATGGTGTTGCCACACGAGTTCCCATTTAACGTGCTGCTGGAAAAGCCAGAGCAAGGTCAGACAGATATTCTTGGCCAGTCGCACTCATTAGCGTGGCAGACACAAGTAGATAGCGCCCAATTCAGACAAACAAGTCGCATTCTTGCTCGAGAAGAAGAGAAGAGAGAATTCATCGAAGGAGCTATTGAAAGGCACCTGACAAGACAGAAGATCAACCGCTTGAAGCGAGTTTTTGACTATATTGAACACGCAATTGCTTCGGGATCATTGACAAGATCAGGCTTTACCCGTAAGATGAAGAATGGTACTTCCGACCAGCCTTCCTCTTCTCGGACAGGAGCCTAATCCAATGTTGCAGCCTGACTTGGGATTCCACGACGAACAAGAAGACGTGATAACAAAATTATACAGCTTAGCGTGGAAATTGAAACGAAACGCACCTGATTGGATGCGTATGAGCTTTGTTCTCGAGGAAGAAGAAGAGATTGCCCAAAGGATCGAATTTCGCATTCAACAAGACTTACTTGTTCAAAGATTTGAAGCTCTTCAACGGCAGCAGGCAAACCGACCGGCACCAGAAGCAGCTCCGGCACAACCCCGACAAGCCTAAGAGAAGATACACTGGATCGCATCAATTCTTTCTCTCCCAACAGACTAAGGAGAATTACTAGGTCAAACCCGAACTCATTTAAAGAATTTGTGGAGCTATCGCCTTTCAGGCAGAGAAGAAGAACTCAAATAATTCAGGAGGGAACATCAAGCGAAATCAATCTTGGCGGAGAAGCATCAAGCGAGGATCTTTTTGGTTTCTCCCAAACTTCGCCACCAAGCACTCCGGTTTCAGGAGCCGTCCCAATGAATAATCAACGAGTGCTGATCCAACCTGCTCAGCTGGCACAGCCAATCCAACCCAACCTGGCAAATCAACCAAACGTTCCAATGGCGTGGCGTCCAGCTAACGCGTCTCCCATGACGTTCGCCGCATACCATGATATGCCTAAAAATCCGGAACATTGTTGTTCCAAGTTTCATAGCGGCGACTTAAACCACACTGCGGATGAGCACATCAAACTATTTGAAGATCTCCTCCAAAATAGAGACATCCAAGAGGAAGATGTTGCATGTCGGTTGTTTCCTTACACTTTTGATGATCAAGCGTCTTACTGGTATATCCATTTACCAGCTAACTCCATTACCACTTGGCAAGGAATGAAGGCGGCATTCTTGGAGAAATTCAGGGCGCCAATTTCGGCAACCAATCTATATAGGCAGTTCATGGAGGTGAAAAGACAAGAGCACGAGCCCATCAGTACTTTCAATAATAGATTTCAAAGGGCATACACAAGATTGCGAGATCCTTACAACTTGGATAATGCTGCGGCACTGCCCATCTATTATGAGGCCTTGGATCGTCTCACGGCCATGTTTGTAAAGTCCAAAAATCCAGTCCCTGCCAACTTGAAGGAAGCATATGCTGAAGCAGTAACAGCAAGCAATGTTCTCGGAGTGGGTGTTCCCCAGGGTTCACTCCAATACTTAGGGAATTCAACTTCCCAAAATCAAGTGCAAGACATCAATCGTGCTCTGGCTCACCAAACACCCATGATGAACCCGATTCCCACCAGCAGCAATCAATTGGTTCCGCACCCAGGAGCTCCAATGTCTCAAGCACCACCGGCGTAGCCCATATACCTCCAAAATGTGACAACTTCCACCAAAAGTCAAGAGGAGAAAGATGAAATGAAGGAGCTAATTGATCAAGTTAAAAAGTTGTCGACCGACGTCACCTATCTGAAGGGTCAGACAAGTCAAATACAGAATTTTCAAAGGAATTACCAGCCACAGCAAAATAGTCACCAAAATCAAAATCATTTCGGATATACGAGGGATAATCAAAATTACCAAGGAAACAATCAAGGGTTCCGAAATAACAATTCGGGCTTCCAGAAAAAGACTTGGAATACAGGACCAAACAATGGTACTGTACCATCTCCCTTGGACAATCCACCTGCAGACAACCATCCTGCAGATAAAGTATTCTTGGCCGAAGCAGCATTATCAGGTTGGTGCCGATTACACAACACGGACCAACACTCAGAGTTGCACTGTCGTGAATTCCAAGTAGCGGCAGATATATTCAGAAGCGAAAGAAGAAATTCAAAAGCGGAAGATCCGCCAGCAACCGGATATGAGCTAGTTCCCACGCCAAGATATGACCAAGCCCTTGTAATTGAGAACGTGAGATTTTCATCTCAGGAATATCCACCATATTCCCCAGGTCAAAGATTTCCACCAACCTCGACGAATGGTCCGGCAGAAACATTGCAATATCAAGATGGAACGGAGAATTACACTCCAGCCGACCAGCCCACTTCAAACAATGGGTATAGTTTTCCACCATTACACAACAGCGTGTTAGTAGAAGGAACAAGAGAAGTTCAAGCGTTTCAACAAATGTCTAGAAACCCACCAAGGGTATACCAGAGAAATGTTCGCCAAAATGAACCCTTGACTTCGTCTATTCCTCTTAATAATTTTCAGACTCCGCCGAATCCAGGTGCATCCAATGCGCCGCCTCCTCCAAGAGATTCTCCAGAATATCGCCAGCAGAACGTTCAATCAAATGGGACAAGGCAAGTTGTTGTTCCACAAGCAAAACAAAGGCGACCAGCGAACCATTCGGTAGAGCAGACACAGACCTAGAAAAAAGATCGTCCCAGGGAAGAATTAAAAAGATTGAGCTCATATGTATTGGAAGAGTTCAAGAAGATAAAGGTCAGTCTACCCCTAATAGAACTGATGAGAGTTCTCGAAATTCGGGAGACACTTTTGGGTAGTCTAACCAAAGCTATTGCCCCGAGGAATATTCCTCAAAGTGTGCCAAGTAGAGGAACCTTCAACGCTCCAGCCAATACTAACGTCACCAAATGGGAGATATCAGACAGCAGACCGCAAACGCAGTCTCCTTCAGTAGACCTCAATCAAAGAGACCTAACACCAAAGGAAGTTCTGAGGGACTCCAATATATTTAGAGAAGAAGTCCTGGCCAGCGAATTGCCGCAGAATCCTAAAAAGCCGGAATATGTCTCTGGAACACAAAAGGAGAAGAATTGAGGTGTCAACAACCCAGACAAACCCCCTGTGGTATTCTACCAAGGAAAAGACGAGCCTGCTCCATTTTTGCTATCCGTTCGTATATTTGGCAAGATGTTGCACAATTGCCTAGTAGACTCCAGTGCCTCAAGCAATGTAATGCCACTGGCGGTCTGTCAAAGATTAGGACTTGTACCCGCAAGAACTAATAAGAAAGTCACCCAGTTGGACAAGACAGAAGTCCCTGTGATGGGAGAGTTAAATAATATCCACATGCAATTAGCAACAGACCCAAGAATGCAGAGTTGTATCGACATCTTAGTTGTCGATATTCCAGATGGCTACGACATGCTTTTGAGCAGAGATTGGACAAGAAAATTGAATGGATATATTTCCATGGACTTTTCCCATATGTGGCTACCTTGGAAGGGAGTTCCTAACCAGATTAGGATTGATAGTACGCCTAGACTGAAACTGATGATCACCGAGTATGGCGAGAATAACAAGATATTATTTCTCGAGACTAACTTAGGCTCTTATAGGCCTAAGGCAAACGAAGTATTAATGTTGCATGGGTCAACCCACGAGGTTAATGAAATAACCAACTTTACTGATACTTGTGTGGATGAACCCCAAGATCTTCTAGACAACGACGAGGAAATGTTCGAAAGTTTCCGAAATTTTGTCCTAAGGAGTGTTCATTTGAAAGCAGAATTACAAGAACACCTCCACATTCATGATTTACTACTACCAAATTGGTGTCGGATACACAACACTGCACATTCTGAGTTTGTATGTAAAATGTGCCACAAGGCAGTGGAAGAAGTTTGGAGAAGTATGCCATAGGCGCCAAGTCTTTCATACAATGGAGAGACTAGAGGTTCTACCTCCGTTATGGTACAAGAGATCGAGCAAGAAGGGAACACAGTAGCACATCCTCTGTCCCCATCACAGCAAGAACAAATTTGGACCTTGCGGTTCGATGGATCTCAATCCAAGAAAGGAGCTGGAGCCGGCTTTGAGTTGACCAGTCCAAGAGGAGAGGCGTATCTTGCCGCTCACAGGTTAGAGTTCCCCTACACAAATAATGTGGCAGAATATGAATCATTGATTCATGGATTACTACTGGCACTAAAGAAAGGAGCAAAAGTCCTACACGCTCTTGGAGATTCAAAAATAGTTGTGAGACAAGTAAAGAAACAATATGTCTGCAATAATAAAAGATTGGCCCGCTACCGTAATAGAGTATGGGATCTCATTGAGAGCTTTGACGCTTTCAATATCCAGGCGGTGAACTGGTCTAACAATCAAGTAGCAAATTCCTTGGCACAAGCAACTAGTTCACTGGAGCCATTAGCCATGGAATCTATAAGCCAGTTCACGGTGGAACTCTCGTCCATACCATCCATTCCGGACAATGTCACAAATTTTCAGGTCTTTGAAAATGATGATCATATTCGGGAATTCCTGACCAGTTCAGACGTCTTTGCTGCACAAGTCATTGATGAGGAAGAAACACAAGAAGCCGAGCTAGACGATGATGGTATTCTGAACTTGAAGACCAATATCATCCCCAGAGGAATGATACAATTAGAACGCATATTTGATCAAGATTAGATCCAAGAAGCCAGAAGCCCAAGGATTGAAGGAGACCAATATGAAAAGATAAACTTGGGAACGGAAGAGAAAGTTAGAAATGTGTGCATAGGAAAAGCTTGTACCCCCATGGAGAAGGATGGAATAATCTGAAACATGAGGGAGTTTATGGATATCATAGCATGGAGCTATGAAGACTTGAGGACCTACGACACCTCAATCATCACGCATACCATTCCCCTCAAGCCCGAGAGTAGGCCGTTCAGGCAACGCCAAAGGCTGGTTAATCCAATACTAGAGCCTCTAATCCATCAAGAGGTCAGGAAGCTACTTTCAGCCAGAATTATATTCCCAGTGCGCCACTCGACGTGGGTCGCCAACCTAGTTCCCGTTCGAAAGAAGAATGGGGAAATAAGGCTGTGTGTAAACTTCCGGAACCTAAATCGGGCTTCAGAAAAGGACAACTATCTGTTGCCCTCGCTGGACGAAGTTTTACAAGTTGTCAATGGATCACGAATGATGTCCTTTTTGGACGGATACTCCGGATACAACCAAGTGCTGGTCGAATATGAAGACAGATTAAAGACAGCCTTCACCACGAAGTGGGGCACTTTCGCTTAAAAGAGGATGCCCTTCGAGCTGATTAATGCAGGAGCCACATTTCAGAGAGCCATGGACATCGCCTTTAGAGATTTGATTGGGAAATGTATAATCATCTATATGGACGACCTGACAGTATTTTCAAAAACGAGAGGAGATCATATAGAGGATCTGAGAAAAGTATTCAAAAGATGCCAAAGATACGGGATTTCTTTAAATCCTAAGAAGTGTATATTCGGGGTTACCGAAGGCAAGCTGCTGGGTCACTTGATCACGGAAAGAGGAATTTTGATCGATCCTGAGCGCATTGAGGCAATTTCCAAAATCAACCTGCCTACTAGCCAGAAGGAATTAAGATCTTTCTTTGGGAAGATCAACTTTGTCCGAAAATTTATCACTGGCTTTGCCGAGATAGTGAAACCTTTGAATGAGATGTTGAAAAAGAATGCTAAGATCGAGTGGACGACACTGACAAAAGGGGCCTTTGAAGAAATCAAGCAAGCAATAGTTGAGGCCCCTGTCTTGGTTAGTCCATATTATAATAAACCATTTTATCTGTATTCCTTTGCATCGGAACACTCGTGTGCCGCAATACTTACTCAAAGAACAGAAGAGAGGGATGAACATCCCATAGCATTTATGAGTACACCTCTCCGGGATGCCGAACTGAGGTACCCTAGTGTGGAAAAGCAAGCCTATGCATTGGTGAAAGCCATTAAGAAATTTAGACATTACATTTTAAGGAGTAAGGTTTTCGCCATTGTACCAGATGCAACTGTCAAAACGCTCCTAATGCAGAATGAGCTTGGAGAAAGAAGAGGAAAGTGGGTCGCCACTATCCAAGAATATGACATCGAGGTACAACCAATGAAGCTGGTCCGAGGACAAGCTTTAACTCAGACGATGGCGATAGAAGGACCACGCTTAGTCCAGCAAACGTACGTGCTAACAAACACTCCTCCAGAGGAGTGGTATTATGATATCACTGCATATCTGATTAACCACAGATATCCTGCACACATGAATTCTACACAGAAACAAGCTTTGAAATGTCAGCGCTTTATGCTGCAAGGGTCAGTGCTTTACAGAAGAAACCACGAAGGAATCTACTTGAGATGTGTGGGGAACGATGAAGCAAGGATGATAATGGAACATTTCCATTCTAAGTTCGGTACAGGACATGGCGGAAGTCAAGCAACTGCTTGTCAGATACTTAGAGCAGGGTATTATTGGCCCTCCATTTTTAAAGATGCCTACCAACATGTAAAGACTTGTCACACCTGCCAGGTCACTGCAACAAGGGAGAAGAATCCGGCCATGCCATTACAACCCATAACTGAAGTAAAGCCATTTGCAATGTGGGGTCTTGACTTTATTGGCATAATAAATCCACCATCTTCGGCGCAGCACAAAGACATTCTGACGGCGACTGATTATTGCACCCGATGGTCTGAAGCACAAGCATTAAAGAATTGTACAACGGATGCAGTAATCAAGTTTCTTGAAGAGCATATTATCACAAGATTCAGTTGTCCTAAGGCTTTAGTATGCGACAATTGTTCTGCTTTCACTTCCTTAAAATTCTCCAATTGGGCATTCGACTATGGGATTACCCTCAAGTTTTCCTCGAACTATTATCCTCGGGGTAATGGATTGGCAGAGTCAACGAACAAAAATTTGCTCACTGTGATCAAGAAGCTGTTGGATCAGAATCCGAAAGACTGGCATTCTCAACTAAGGTTTGCTCTATGGGCAGATAGGACACGAGCTAAGAAGTCATTGGGGACCTCTCCATACCACCTAGTCTATGGGCAAGATCCTATATTTCCCATCCAGTTAAGAATTTCGACACTAAGGTTTATGCAGGAATACTTGGACCCGGACGACAGAGTTCAGATCCGTTTGTCACAGCTGTTGTTACTCGAAGAACAGAGAGACCAGGCCTTAGAGAAATTTGCTAAACACCAAGGGGTTGTAAAGAGATGGTTTGACAGACGTGCAACGATAAAATCATTCAGAATCTCTGACCTAGTCTTGTATTGGGACAAAGCACATGAGAGGAGAGGTGATCATGAGAAGTTCGATAGTTTGTGGAAAGGACCATATCAAGTCTCCGAAATTTTGGGAGAAAACGCATTCAGGTTGAAGACATTAACTGGAGAGGATATCCCATTGCCAGTCAACGGGCAATTCTTGAAACACTATTTCCGACCTTGAATCTTTAAGTGGGACCCACCTATATATAATTAGTTTAGTTTCGTTTTTAGTTTGGTTTGTTTTCTTGCTTTTGTTTTGGTTAGTTTAGTTGTTTTGCTTTCTTGGCTTTCTTTGCTTTGTGTGCGTAGTTTAGTTTGCTTGGGTTTTGTGTGTTTAGTTTAGTTTGAATAAGAGGGATTCCCATCTTGTGAGAAGGGTGATGTTGCTTACACGCACACTCTGGATTGATTTCACCTAATTATGTTATGAGTATTCCTTGGACAAATATTCGTAGAAAACCTTCAAGCCTCAAGATTAGTTGTCTCGAAAGTATCCTCAGGATTAAGGCTAGTACTTGACGGAAATAAAGAATCATCTATTATATCTTGATTTTGAAATCTTACAGTTACTACATCTCACACATATGATAAATTCTCTAAGTCACAATCGTTTCTAAGGAGAAACAATGGTTTGAACAAAAGAAAATAATCAAAGTCTTACTTCAGCGCCACTATAATACTCAAGCCCACGTAAGCTTCACTGCTTACAAGCCAAAGTGTACAAAATTTGAGAAAGAAAAGAGTATCAAAATAAGAAAATAAGAAAAAGAGATAAAACACTTGGCTAAGGGTGTGCGGACATCTCTACAGGCGTGCAATCAATATACACGAGAAATCAAATCGCCGGAAGTAGAGCAATCTCCGTGAGATTATAGCAGATAACCTCGTCGGGGCTATGGACGCTCGCTGGCAGCGAGGCTCTATCCAAGGATGCTTTTGGAGTTAAGAACCGGTTAGGATGAAAGCCATGACGGAACCAAAGAGACTTAGTGTTCTCGCGAGAAGGAAATGAATGCCAAATGCACACACTTGTAACTGACAGTTGAAAAATCTTGATATAGTTTAGGATTTTTCTTTTCTTTTAAGTACTTTTCTTAACCAAGGGATAAGTTAGTTGGAACTAATCTAAGTTTTTTTGGGTTTAAAGTGGGTATTATCCTTGGAATGTTCATGAACATTCCCAACGTGGAGTCGCCAGATGTTGTGACCTATTTCACACATCGCCCCATTGCAAATGGGGACCCCCAAGTTTTGATGTCGCCCTCTGAATCGCCAGTTTAGAGTCCTAAATTTGAATGACTTTTTGAGAGTCAGTCTGGCCAACGTGGGATTTTGAACCCGTTTGAATGCTTAAACGTCATGGAAATACTCAGAAGACCCAATAGACGAGTAACGCCATTGCTTTCGGTCAATTCTGACACTTCCTATTTTTTAGGGATTCTGCTTTTTTGCTTTTTGCTTTTTTCATTTTCGGTATTTTTAGGCTATTCTGGAGTTCCTATTTTTTAGGGATGCGTTTTGCTTTTTCTATTTTTAGAAAGTTTCTATTTTTGGATCCCATCAGGCAAGAAACCAACACGCCTCCAGATGTCAAAAGAATCAAGGTAAAAATGGCAAAAGTTTTGAAAAATGGCTATGTCATGAAGATGGCGCCCTCAAGGAAGGAATGGCATGAAGTCTAAGAAGTCCGCCCTACCTTTGGCATGCCAAAGGTAGCCATTGGCAAGCCAAGGCTGAAGTCCGCCCATGGCATGGAGGTCTCCAAGTCCGCCATGGCACAAGGAGAGCCAAGTCCGCCCTTGGCATGAAGAACATGAAATCCGCCCAAAGGAGAAGAGTGGATGGCGCAAGACAAGGCAAGTCCGCCCATGGCATGGAGAGAGCCAAGTCCGCCATGGCACAAAATGGTCAAAGTCCGCCCAAAAGGGTCAACAGCATGAAGAACATGAAGTCCGCCCAATGGAGAAGAGTGGATGGCGCAAGACAAGGCAAGTCCGCCCATGGCATCGAGAGAGCCAAGTTCGCCCATGGCACAAAATGGTCAAAGTCCGCCCAAAAGGGTCAACAGCATGAAGTCTAAGAAGTCCGCCCCAAGAAGTGTGGAGAAGGGTAAAAATATGAAGGGGTTCACTCCAAGATGTTTGGAAGGGGGTGAAATTACAAGGGAAATTTACTAGAAATTGAATTAAATGGCCAATACAAGTGAAGTTTGCCATTGGACAAGGCACGAATAAAATTCACCATGGCAAGAAAAGTGTGAAGTTCGCCTAAGACAAATGGAGAATAGAATACGCCATTGGCAAGGAATTATAAGAAATTCGTCCAACTTTGAAAGGTAAATTTTTCTCTAAGGCATGAAAAACAGAGAAATGTCCAGAGGAAGAAGAGGTTTGGCCAGCAAAAAAATCACGCCTCAACACAACGGAATGAAATTCTTTCGCATAAAATAAAGAGTATTTCGCAGAGCAAACATGAAGTCCGCCCCTCTCAGCTTGGAAAATTCCTAACGCACTAGTAAAAAAATGGCAAAGTCGCAGAGATCTCCAAGTTCGCCCAACCCAGAAGATGAATCGTTTGGCTAAATAAAAATGTCCAGAGAGGTCAGAACTCCGCCTAGAGAGTTGAAATTTGGCAGATGAACTATTGAGCACATTTTGGCTAGGCGGACGATTTGAAAAGAGATATTTTGCCTCGGACGAACAAACTTAGCCATGTATCAAGGTTAAACGGGTTGGAATTTTAAATATTTTAATATTTTTTAATTATTTTCCCAACACTTGGGGAATTTTAATAAAAAAATTCGAAGTCTGGAGATTATTTGGAAGATTAAATTATTCTGCCTCAGATGAATTTAACTTTGCCATGATTTGAAGATTTAAAGTACGTTGGAAAATTAAGTTTAAATAACTAATTTAATATCTTTTGATATTTTCTCCAACACTTAGACAATTTTTTGAGAAATTCGAAAATCTCAAACAAAGATGGCACAGAGATGAAAATTAGAAACTTGCCTCGACAACTAAAAGTGAAATTAGAAACTTGCCATTCTGAGAAGAAAACGTTTCTAAAAATTGGAAGAAAATCAGAGGAAAGAAAGCAATTCCTTGAGGAAAATCGCACTTCGCAGCCATAAAATGAGTTTCAGCAAATCATTTCTTCACAATTTCGGCTAAGAAGAAGCTATCTCTCTCGAATCTTCAGGAAATCATTCGCGAAGAGGAAGTTCATGAGAATAACGTTGTTGTGAGAATCAAGGAAGAAATTTCCTGTTGACAGGCGTGATTTTTAGAAAGAAATAAGTTATTTCTTGTCTGAATATCGTACTTCCCAACTTTGGCGCACTTCCTCTGGCAGATTTTCAGAATTTTTAAATTCATTTGCAGCCAGAGCACGATCTTTGAGGTTTGGAAATTAATCGACAATGTGTTTGTACCTTGTTTCTATCTTCTACTTCCTTTCCGGCACGAGTTTCATTCACTGATGGGCAAATTTGATTACTTACAGCTTGCTTTTTGACAAAAATTTTAATTTAATAAGCTGAAAGTGCGATTTTGTCCAAACTACACCCCGGAGTAATTTGATTTTAAAAGTTTTTATATTCATGTTAAGCATTTTGTACTTGCAGGTTGACAGTCAATCAAGAAGAGACGTCCAAACAAGCACAGATGAAGTTCGCGAACAAAGGATCGCAGCCAGAGACTAAAATAAAATCAAAATGGAAGAACATCTCGGACACCAATCTTGGTCATATAGACCTCGATGAATTCAAGAGAAGAGTATATGCGCACAATGGGCCTTTCCCCACGCCTGCAGCTAGGAGAATGGTAAGAAATGGAATCTTTCAAACTGTCGGATTTCCGCCTGTGCTTGAATGTGCTGAATTAATGGTGGAGTGTGCGCTTCATTATAATGCTGAGTTGAGACAAATTGTGGCGCCTGACAGGAGAATATTGGCACATCTGGGAGAGTTGGCCATACAAGAGGCCTTTGGCATTCCTTCGTATCCTAAGACCACTTATAAAATTAAGGAAGACGCCCAGAGATTGTATGATGAGCAGCCTGACCTTTGTGCCGCCAACATCAACAAGTCATGGCTGGACAAGCCTAGGCCGTCGGTCAAGAAAATGCCCAAGAAGTTGATGCGTACGGACTTCAAGGAGGACTACGGAGACATCATTATCTTGCTGAACAGAATAGCAGGCAGTCCTTTGGGGGCGCCATTTGAGCCATGGATGTACTATTTTATTGAGGACATCACAGAGGGCATAAAGATGTTTAACTGGTCACGAATGATTAGCAACAACCTCCACGAGCAGCTTGTCAACTTAGAGAAAACTAAAACATTTTATATGAGTTCTTATGTCATCTACATGTTGGCTAGGACTTACAAGTATGCAGGCTTGATATGCAAGGGCACGGTCGGCAGTGGATCAAATGAGCTGAAGGCATACGACTGCTATCCACAATTGCAGTTGAAAGAAAAGGCGCACTTCCGGCGAGCTCATGACGCCTTCCTTATGTATATCATACTCCAGGGAGGGACGCATCAACGGCTGACTCTTGAGGCCAAGAAGTTGATTGGCAAATATGGATCTTGGTTTATCCAGTATCCCCGATATACTTACATCAGAATCCAGGGATTCACTGGGAGCCCATATCGTTTGCCCATTTTCCCAACTAACAAGATGGTCCTGTTGGAAGTACTAAGGCAACTAGAAGAATTTCAAGGCCTCCAACGGACAAAACAAAAGGCGGCAGTAACCTTTCCCTTCTTTATAGGGAACATGCTAAAGTCTTGTCCATCATCACAGGCAGCAGATAGTGCCAGGCTCGAGATTCAGCATTATCCTTTTGCTACCTATCCATCTAGGAGCCACTTCGACCCGCATCATCACATCAAGACGGTGGATGGAAGGAGGTACAAGCATAGGGTTGAACTGGAAGATTTTTGGGCAAACGCTGCGGACGAGTTTGAGGTTAGGCGAAAGATGTGGTCCAGATTGCCTGTCAGTTTGATCAGAGCAACAAAACTTTGTTGAGTGCCGGATCAGTTGGAGGAAGATGGACAGCAGGTACAGCCGCACCTTGATGAGAGCTTGCATTTGCCGGTGGTCAGGTGGTCAGAATCTGAGCACGCCGATTTAAATACTTTGATGAGACCTGTCATCAAGTATACACAGTGGTGGGTTGATCAACAGATTCAGGAACTCGGCGAAAAAGGATAACCTTAACTTATGATATGTTGAGTGAGGCGGAATCCTATTCTTCCAATGCGGACGCATCCCAGGGCGTAGAGATGATAGAGGCCACCACTTCCAAGAAAAGGAAGGAGATAGCTGCAGGCAAGGAGCCAGTTCAGAAGCAGGCTAAGGTAAACCTTCACACTCGGCCGCATCTAGGAATATTGAGGAGATGCTGGCTACTGTAGATGCTTCACTGGCTGACATTAGGGATCCTTCCCCGATTCCGGAAAACAATATGGAGCCTCAGCCGGATGAAGATGCGCCACCATCTCCCATGGGCACAAAAATATTGGAGTCCGATGATGAAAATGTGGACACCCAAAATGAGGATTTCCAGGAAGGAATGATTTCAGCCCTTAGGGGAATTCTGGACGTCCCTGACAGAGAAGACAGGCTGGAAGATGAAGGCATAGAGCAGCCGACGATCCCGGATTGGCTAAGGGAGAGGTTGAAAGTACAGGTGCCAGTGGAGGAGCCAGAAGAAGATGACACTGCTGACTTCTTGGCCAGACTTACGCAGACTGCAGTTAAGAAGCCAGCAAAGAAATTCTCGAGCATACAGAGAGATGGAGCCGGCAACAGGACAGTGCAAATCGCAGTGCCTACAATGGACAGGCCACAGGAGGACATGGCTCCACAAGATTATGCCATCACAACCATTGACTTGGGTCCAACCACGAAGGGCCAAGAAATTGAAGACTTGGACAATTCTGTGTCCACTATTAAGTCAAGGTTGGCGAAGGAGGTAGCCAAGAGGAAGGAGTGCCAGTTAGAAATTGAGCGCCTAAAGGAGTATATCCAGCACTTGATCAAGACAACACGGCAGCTCCTCTACTCCCAACTCTTCACAGGGGGCCGTTAAGGAGATAGAAGAAAACGTGGTCACAGTTCGGGAAGCCAGAGAATGGATAGCAGCGAAGGGGACTGAAGCTGAGGCATTCGTAGAGAGGTTGACTCTGGTTTATGGTCAGGCCACTACCCTACTTTCTAGGCTTGGCCGCTTTGGCAGAAGTGTGGGATAACCTTCCGGATGTGCAAGATAGGATAATCCCTTGCCTTAGGATTCTGAAAGGAGTTCCTAAGCAGGAGCTGATAGACGGAGGTGTTATTGCAGCAGGAGCAGCCTATGACTTCCACACCTGGTATTGGGCCTTGACGGCATGAGGCGAAGTCTTGGAGAGGGTGAAGGTTGATGGTATCAAATTGGAAGAACAGGTCAAAGAAGTTCAGGCCAAACTTCTTAACATGATCGTCGATATCCTGGATAAGGAGGCTCTACGAGAGAATGACCTGCAGTTAGAGGTTTTGAAAGGGAAGGTCCAAGAAGGCATCTTTGCCATCACAGGACCTATTTTGAAGCAGGACTGGGCCAAATTGGCGAACTTCTTAAGCATCCGAGAGTCTTTTGAGAAGACCAAGCCAGAGTGGGAGGATACCTTTGCCAGATGCGCGAGAGTGTGGACGGACTGGAATTCAGGATCGGAATGCTTCCTCAGGTCACCATGGATGAAGTTGCCTTGATCGTGTCCGATTCATCGAACACACCAACGCGGGAGGATAGGGATGTAATTCCTTGAAAATAGCTCCAAGCGCCACATCACCCTGTCAACTCTCTGTTTACTGAAGTCATTTTGGGAAACCCTAATTAGGGTTTATTTGTTTTGATCTTGGCCGTTGGCTCATTTTTAATCTGAGTCGTTTATTCAAATTCATGAACTCTATATAAACTTGATTACTCTCATTTACAATTTGTGAAGTGAGTAATATGAAATTGTTGCGTTAGACCATTTCTGTTAATAAAAGCTCTTATGCATGATTTGCTTTGAATCACTTTTATTTTCAAGTGGTGTGCAAGGTTACATATCTCCTTCAACACTTAGATTAGAATTAGAGTAGAATTTTATTTGAATGTTTGTTAAATGAATGATAGATCTGATAGTGGTGATTGGTGAAATCTAGCTCATACTTTCTTTGGATAGATGATTTATATCCAATGCGTAAAGTTAGCCTGAGCTCTTAAATTGTGGATGCTTAACTTCAATCTTATTTTGTACATGAAAATCATGATCACACCCCTAGAAGATTGCACCCACTTTGCGTAGTTGTCCCAAGGAGGCGAAACAAAGTGTGGTTCCTTGTTTCACCCAATCATTGCCAACTCTTGAATTCTTAGGATTAGATTAGCACTCCTAAACCCTTATCCTTTTTTACAGTTTTTTGGAAATCCTAAAATTGAGAAAACCCAAAAAGAAAGAGCCTTCAGTGTCAAAACCATCTAAGTCCTTAGCTTGCAAATAAATTCTAACGTAAGTCCCCTTGTGATTACCAGCAAATCACAACGCCCACTGATCTTATCCACACGTCAAGACCTGACAAAAGAAACCTTGGAATCGCCATATGATCTTCTCGCAATCTTAGCATACGCGGTGATTTTTCAAGAGAGGATAGAGTGTCTTTGGGCATTTTATTCTGTGTTCGGTGGGTATTAAAACGCACACCAACATGTCCCAACTCTTTTGTTTGAGTTGAAGCGAGGGAGTGGTTGCCAACATCAGCAATGATTAATTGATCAAGGGATGGCCAATGGTCAAATGTATGATGTGAGAGTGATGTTGAATAGTGACGTGCCAAGGTTGGCAAGAAAATTCGCCACCCTATTTACTTCTCTATGGACATGTTTTATAGAGAAATCAAAAAAGGAGTCCAAAATCGACAAAACATTGTTGAGAATGTTTGAGACCTTCTGTTTAAGTGTACTATGCTTCATGACAGCATTAATAATTATCATCAAATTGCCTTAAATATAAACCTTGGAGATGTTGAAGGCTTGCATATTTCTCAAATCAAGAAGGTGAGCATGTACCTCAACTTGATTTTTTGTACCAGTAGCCAATATCTTGGATGCAATTGCCACAAATTTTCCTTATAATTTCTAACAATACACCCAACACTAAAAATCCTTGGGTTACCTTATGACGTGATAAAGTGATGTCCAATTGTGAATGCCAAAATTGGCAAGAAAATCCACCAACCTATTTGCTTCTCTATAGACATGTTTTATAGAGAAATCGAAAAAAGAGTCCAAAATCGACCAAGCATTGCTAAGGATATTTGAGACCTTCCAATTAGGTGCACTGCACATCCTAAAAGCATTAACAATTATCATTGAATTGCCTTTAATATGAACCTTGGAAATGTTGAAGGCTTGCATAGTTCTAAATCAAGAAGGAGAGCTTGTGCCTTAGCTTCATTGTTTGCACCAATAGCCAATTTCTTTGAAGCAACTGCCACAGATTTGCCATTGGAATCCCTGGCAATACACCTAGCACCAAAAATCCTAAGGTTCCCTTTAGCAACACCATCAAAATTGAGTTTCAATGAATCAACTGGGGAAGGAAGCCATGTGATTCCCTAATAAGGATTATGCATTGGATTATCCCTCAAAGACAAGTGAACAAGGGGATTCTTAAGGCCTTTCCAACTCTTAAGGATCACACTATTTGAAGAGGTGAATCTCGAATGCTTATTTTTGTGCTTCCCTATCTTCCACTTGATCCTTGAGAGAGAAACCTTTTGGATGGTAGCTTCAACCTTGATTAGAAATCTATATTCCCCAATTTCTTTCCTTAAAAATTTACCATGAGTAACAAAGGGAAAATCACCCAAAAGGCAAGCAAAGGTTGGATGTATTTGTATTCTAACCATGATTGGAAAACTTCCAACAAGTCATTAGGAATGGCACCAGACCATTTGATGTAGAAGCATCCAAGTCCACGCACGATCCTACTCACCCAAAAATAGTAATTGTTCAAACTTTGGTTTACTCCAATTTTGTGGTGTCTTAGGTTGGGTGCTTCTAATTTATGTTTATTGTTGATTGGATTTGAAAGAGTCGTTGAGGTCCACATAAGGCCTAGCTATATTAAATATTTATCTTTTGGTTGGACACTTATTTTAAGAAAATTATTGTTATTAACCTAGATTAAGGTCCTTTGCCGAGACCCACATAGACAAACCCAATGCTTCTCTTTGCCATTTCATTTGAGACTTGGCTTATGGGTGACCCACCTCATTTGTTTGTTGATGTAAGACATTCTATCCTCATCTGTCTCTGGGACACACGAAGGGGAAAGAAAGATTAAATTAAATTTGTTGGCTATTGTTAGGACCCACAAGAATCCCAACGCTCTTGTTGAATCAAGAACAAAGTATTGTGGTGGGGTCCTTCACACTTGACTATCTTTGGATATAATTTTTCTATCTTAATTCCCTATCTTTAGGAATAGCCGGTAGTTTCAAATTCATTATTGCAATTTCAATAAAAGGATGGGTTTGTGTCATGGAAATTAATTTCTCTACTGGCTCCAATTGGAAATAAAGAAAGGAACGATGGAGTTTTAAAAGTCCTTATCCATCTACCTAGCATTTCTTACTCATAACGAAAGGAAATCAGATAAGAGGTTTGTGATTTTTGAGAGGTGACGATGACATTGCTCATCATGGTAGATTGTAATTAACTACAACAATTAAAAGTGAAGGCATTTAAGGTGGGGCCATGTGAAGACATGTTGAGGGTAGGTATGACTGTTGACTCCTATTCATTACTAAACATGAGGGCTTATTAAAAAATTGTGGTCTTTATCATGGACGAAATCGCTATATGTTTCTTAGCCTAAGAACTCAAGGGAAAAAAGAGTGGATTGACTTAATATATTCCTCCTCAACTTTTAACTATAAAGAAAATAGATGATAGGTGAAGGTTGTAATTGGCTGATAGACAAGTGTTTCCTTGAAAATCTTATATAAAAGCCTATCACTATATGTGTAAGTATGAAGATTGATAAGGAAACATGTAATCTAAATTTTGAATAATGTGGGAAAATTGTATTGCCCCCATAATGCGTTTATGAAATGGCTTTTAGTTCTTGTTTATTTTGTGAATTGTCTATAAGTGGTTTTGAGTGTGAGGCTGCTAGGATTAGATTCCTTTCATTGGGTACCTGATCCTAGTCTACATCACCATCCCAATTTCGCAAAAAAGCCATTGTCAACACTTAACAACAAAGGGACAAGATACAAGCATTGCTAGTTTCTTTTTCTTCCCCACAAAGGATACATTTACAAGGGCCCACAAAGCCAAAAGAGTGAAATTTATCTACCATGAGAATTTTCTTGTGGATGGTGGTCCAAGCAAAGGGACCAACCTTTGGGAGGCACAATATGTCCTAGCATAGCCTTGTGGGTCGATCCTTGGCCGAGGGAGATGAGTCTACAAATTTATAACCCAATTTAATTAATTACCAAATTTAACACAACACCATTTGATTATGTCAACATCCTCCTTGATGAAGACCTTCCTTAGGGAAAGTTCACCTTTAAAAATTTAATTCCATCTTTTGTGATTCTAGCTAGAGGAAACTCTCTCTAGTTCTAGGTACAAATACCATTGGAAGGAATAAAATAGACATAATCTCTAACTTTTGAATCCCAAGTCACTATCAAAATTCTTCTATTAGTGCTCAAGTCCGCCATGTTTTCAAGAGGATAGACATTCCAAGAGTCATTCCAAAAGTCAACATTACTTATGTCTTGAATTTCCCAAGTTAGGTGACAAGTAATGATGTCTTTGTAGGAAAGCATGAAGTTCCATAGATGAAAACCTTTAGGAGGATTGACCACCATCAAGATTCTTGCAAGGTTGTTTGTGTCCATATACTTGTTTTGAAGAATCTTATAGCATTTTGGTTATGATCAAGAATATAGATTCCAAATGAGCTTAGCCCCGAAGGCCTCATTCTAAAGTGAGCAAAGTCTCAAGCCTAAAACCACCAAACTCCTTGGGGACACAAACTTTATCCCAACCAATTAACCAGAATCTCCTTGATTCCAAATTACCATTCCACAAGAAGTTTCTCATCAACTTCTCAATATCAAAGTTGGTCTTTGATGGTAGTCTTAAATAGGACATCAAATCATGGTTACAAGACTCAGACTCGACTTGGACTCGACTCGGGACTCAAGACTTGGCGCAGACTCGGCAAAATGAAAAAACCCTAGAAATTTAGAGATTTTTAAGGATTTAAAACTTGTTTCCAATACCCTTTATTGAATACACCTTAAAGACACAATAATATCATTAAATAGAAGCAAATTTGATCACATACACAACTATACATTGATCACATAAGTATAAATTACACAAATTGTAGCTGAGCTGCTGAAGGAAATAGCACACTAAGATATATAAATATAGTCAAATGTATATGGAATATGAAATCCATGACATCAAATGTTCCATACAAGTATGAAATATCAAAACAATAGCTACAAGTCTATGGCATAGTGGAGCCAGCATCCTTCCTACGAGGGCGTCTAAGGGTCCTAGATGATGTAGCAGTTGCAACCGTAGTCTTTGCCTGTGTCTCCATGGCTCTCTCACCAACACCAGATATGTTTGCTCGTGCTCTAGCCTCCTCCTCAGCCATGGCTACAACCTCAGTGTCTCTATTTGCCTAGTCCACCCAATCAAGGTCCTCGTCACTAAAGATTGCATTTGTGGCCTCAGTGATCCACTCAAACTGTGGATCAACCTCCTCTAGCCTGATCGGGGTGGCGTCCTAGTCAAAAATCTTCCTGCATCTAAGTCGAAGGTTGTAATGAACATATACCAAATCGTTCATCCTCTCCACTGACAATCTATTGTGCTTCTTGGAGTGTATGTGCTCAAACATACTCCAATTGCACTCATAACCAGATGAACTGCTAACACTCTCACTACCACTAGCAGTAGCGGCGCTGACAGTACTAGGAGTACCCATAACTGGTGCACTAGCAGAAGCACTAGCACTAGGACAGTATGGAGGCATGGAAGAAGCATCTCCATCACCACCAATGCTCGCCAACTCCTCCCTTTGCCTCTTTTTCATTTCTTTTTGCAATTCAAATGTTTCTAATTGCACTTGCACCTCACGAATGGCCTCAGGAGGTGCATTAATGCAGCCCATTGCATCATGGACGAGTATGCGTGCAATATGGTATTTCAATCTATTTATGCCTCCATGATAAATTGTTTTGCAATATTTACATTTTGCCTCTCTTTTTTTCTGCCTGAGAAAGATTTCAGCATGTTTCCAAGCAAGGTCTTTTATGCCTGGGGTTTGAGACATTGTGAAAATAGGGTTTGAATTGCAAATGAGTGTGGCTGCAATAACAAGTAGGGTTTCTAAAATTATTTAAGTTGCAAGTAGAGTTTGTAAAAAAAGAAATGCAAACTCAAAAAAACAATGATTTACAAATTACAATGAATTTTTTGTTTAAAAACACAAAAAAACCAATCAAAATCAAACTTACCTCTTAGATTAGGCTTGAAATGCAATGCAAACTCTTTCCAATCGTTGGTAATGAGCTCTCAATGCACCTCTTTGGTGGTATGAAGCTTTGGGAATGCTATCTGATAATGGATTTGTCTTCAACTTCTTGCCGGTTGTCCTACAATGAACTCTTGTTTTTCCTCACAGCTCTCTTTTCTCCTCCTATTTTGCCAAGTAAATGAAATGAAGTTGCTTTTAGGGTTGGGGAGAAGATATAAGTCAAAAAAAAAAACCAAATTAAATGACTCTTTTATGTTTTTTTTTTGCTTTTTTCACTTTGTTGTGTCGGTCGAGTCCTAGCGACGGGACTCTCCTGGACTCGGCAAGTCCGCCAAACTCGGCGAGTCCAGGCAGGACTTGGCAAGACTCGGCCGAGTTCGAGTCCAAGCCCCCAGGACTCAACCAAGGTGACTCGACTCAGGACTCACCGAGTCCTAGCAAGTCTCGTTTCTGTGCATCAAATAGATAGAGATAGCAACGATCACTAGCTTCAACATCAAGATTTTTCCAACAAAAGACAACCATTTTCCTTTCTATGAAGCCACTTTCTTGATGCATTTTTCAACAAGGGGCTCTAAGAGAATAGCCCAACTCCCCCCTTTGAAGATGGGAAATCTCAAGTCTATGCTTGAGAGGGAGCCAATTGGGAAGCCCATGAACCTAGATACCTTTCCTTAAATGGTGGCCCTTATGCTGATGAAGAAGTCTTTTTATTTGCCAATGTTGATGCTCTATCCAAGAGCTTCGGTGTAGTTTTCAAGGATGATATTCATTTGCTAGGCTTCTTCCGTAGTAGTTTTTCGGATTTCCAAATAGAATTTTATAATCTATGGATTATTGGTGTATGACCAAATCAATGCCACTAACCACTTTGATACCTTTCAAAAGATTTTTCTTGCAGCATTTTGGATGGACCTAACCAAGGCCTCTCCCATTATGATAAAGAACAAAGATATTGGATCACCTTGTATTAAACCCCAAGAGGAAGATAATACATTGGAAAGGAATCCATTAATGAAGACTGAGAACCTAGGGCTGGAGATGCGCCTGAAAACCAAGTTAATCCACTTGAGGCTGAAACCAAATCATTCCAAAACCTTCAATAGAAAGCACCAATCTGTCCCATCATAAGCCTTGCTGATTATTCAGTTTTACAATCATGCCTTTTCCTTTTCTTGCGCATATAGAATGAATAACCTTATGAGTGACAATGATGCCATAAGAGATTGCTCTTCTAGGGACAAAACCACTCTATTTGTTGAAGATGACAGATGGAAGAATAACCTTCAATCTATGGAAGAATAACCTTCAATCTATTGGCCATCACCTTTGAGATAATTTTATAAACTGTATTACAAAGAGAGACGGGCCAGAAATCAGTAAAAATAGATAATATTTCCTTTTTGGGAATGAGGGCAATGCAAGGTTATTGAAATCTTTAGAATTATTTATTGCCAGGTTATTGAAATCTTTAAATTATTTTATTTTATCTACATTGCTTATTTTATTTTTATTTGAAGAGCTATTTTACTTTTGTATGTAACTTTTAATATTACTTTTGGAGAAGTCACTGTTCATTATTTTGATAATTCTTTTGTTTTGTTTTAGTCTAAAAGTGTCGTAAATATTATACACTTATAGGTTACTTTTTAATAGTTTCATTGTAGGAATTAATATGTATTTTTAAATTTTGAGGTCTTTATATCTAAAAGTAAACAATAAATTTTCTACTAAATAAAAAATAATTAGTTTATTATATATATTTATTTTTTATTGTTGTCAAAATAAAATAAAAATATATACATTTATTTTATATTTATATGTTTTATCTTTATATTTAATTATGTCAGCTATATGTTACTTTTTAATAGCTTAAAGTTTTTTTTAAATGTCTTGGTTGTGTTTTGGTTTTTATGTACACAGTCACAACAAGATGCTCCATACCTTGCTGTCACTGCAGAATGCATCTTGACTTAATTAGAAATAAGTTCTTACAATACTTAGAAATACAAATTAAAAAAATGTATTAGCACATAATAGAATAGGGATAAAGAAAGCAAATACACATTATAACAATACACAAGGTTCAATGAATTAAAATTCAGAATATTATAATGTTATAATAAAAGGAACCATTACTATATGATGATAATGAATAGATAATAATGTTAAATTCCTATAATAGAGAAAGAAGGATTATGGATACCAAGCAATGATGTAAAAAAATAATTTAAAAAAATACATTGAATCTTAACAAAGGAAATAAATTGGAAAAAGGAAGTTAGTCAATTTAGCAAAAGCAGAAAGAAATTAAAATGAAAAAGTAATATCAATGTACAATCACAACAGAAGGAAATAATATATGAATAGGCTTATAAAGTTAAAAATATAGCAAAAAATTTACCAATATAATGATAGAAAAATAATATTAGATTCTAAGAAAAAAGATAGCAATAGGCAAAGAATCATCTTAATAGAAGTATCATCTTATGCAAGGGAAATTACAAGAAATGAGAAGTTAATAGCAGGGGTCTTCCTATAAGAACAAGACTGTGTTTCCTATGGTTATACTTGATTCTTCTTTGAAAAAGGAAAGAAGTTGGACATTGCAGTTGTGGGTCCCACTGGGTACATGAGGAGATCCCCCTTTAATGAAAAAAGAAAACCAGAATCGGTGATCATGTGTCCTTTTCTTAATACTGGTTCTTCTTCGAAAAAGGTAGGATGAACCAAACAGGTCAATCTTTTAACTCTACTTCAGAGCTCTTTGGTGAGGTTTGGATTCAAATCTCCTTGATCATAGATATGGCTGTCCCTCTGCTGTAGTTTTGCTATTTGTTTAGGAGCCTTTTTGGTTTAAGACCCGTTTTGTTGTTGGTTCTAATTTCATGTTGTTATTGCATTTCTTGATGAACAAGGTTTCAGGGTCCCTTCCAAACCGTCTTCCAGTTCATAGCTCCAGTTAAAAACATTTATCAAATTAAAAACAATTCTTAAAATATTAACCAGTAATACAACATAATTAAGATCAAAATAATAAGAACGTATTAAAATGAGATTCTACCAGACAAAAAATTTAAAAAACTCAATGAGATTATCAAGGATTATTATATTGAGGATCTTACTAGGATGAGGAATAGAGGAAAGTGAGAAATAGGATGAGGATACAATTAAATTAATAAAACACAATAATAAAGAGATAAGGATGGCTACTTCATTTATAAAAAACGCACAGGGTTCAAAGGCTATTGCAGCCTTTTAAACATAGAAAGGAAATTATTGTGAATGTAGACACTAGAGTGCAAGCTGATAACTGATTATAATGTGTAAAATATGCAGTTTAATGCAGTCAATCACTGTTATGTTTAGGAAAATAGATCCGTGGGTGATTATAACAATCATCGATTATAGATATAATCAAACTCCTAGTGGAAGTAAAAAATTTGCCAGTGTGTCTGCAAATAAGATACTCAGCATTATGTTTGAATGTTTCAGTAACATATCCATTCTACATATAAGTTATAAACACTACATATCAGTGTTAATAATATCTCATAAAAATATATCACCTGGAAAAGATAGACTCCTAAGGCAGCACCATGCTTTTCAAACCCTGCATCACCAAATAAACCATGTCATGCTATAAAATCATTTCTCAATACAGGACAGAATAATCTCTGCCCATAAGTCCTTGTGCTTGTTGTTTTCATTATATAACTGAAAAGAGGATGGGTTTAATAAGGATAGGATGATGCCAAACAGTTACTCATATAAGTGTCTTCTGAAATAAAAGGTCTTTGAGTGGAGGAAAAGGGAAAAAAGCATCTGGACTTCCCAATAAGAAAATTTAAATCAGAATTGCAAGCAACCATAAACATCCATGGTTACTTACTGCCTGGCTTCAATTCAAGCAACTAAACTGGCATTTAAGCATAGCATTGAGAAAGATTTACACCATATAATTCATATGGATTCTCTTACGATGATTGTGTTCAGACTTTCTTAGGTAAGAGAAAGAGCTCGACGGATCTTAGGGACAGCACAGATTGAGGCCGTATGGATAAAGTACATTACATTTTTGGCATATAGTTTTACTAGCATAAGACCTATATAAACCAAGGTTTGTCACCTACCAATATGCATGCATGACTCTGAACTTTTTGCATCAATCAAGCACAGTTTGTGGGTGCAAGAGCATTCAGAGTGGTAACTATGGGCAAATTCCATAGGTTGTTTATTATCTTTTAGTTTTTTGTTAGAAAAATTTCTACCAATTAAAATTTTATCCAGAAAACTGACTTATAAATGCATTACTTCGAAATCTGGGGTTCAAGGAAACTAAGCATCTTAAGTGTCGTGTTGCATGTCTTAAAAAAAATCTCAAACAGAGAAAATTTTCAAAAAACCCAGGACTCTGGAAAATCCAGGGACAATAGGCAGTGTTGCATGTGCTTGGATTCAGATTTTTTTCTGAGGAAGCCTTATCTGGGAATTCGTGATTCTAGAAGACTGGGTCATCATCTTGGTGAAAAAGGAACAAAAAGCGGTGCAAGGGACTCCATCCCATGAAAATTATAGCCAAAGTCCATAGAGATGATATGGCAGGTGATTTGAATTTCGTCTACGTGATGAAGACTCTAAAACCATGTAGAAACAGTAAAGGTTCCAAATTATATCATTGGAAAACTTAACAAGGAATATATTTGGATAAATTCAATTTTAGTAGACTGTGCTATTTTATCCAAGATACAGATCAAAATAGGTTCCTTGAGGCATATAAAACATTGCCAATATCACAATCAGCATTCTGTATGCAAAGCATTACATCAAGAAGAAGGAATGGATGTCCAACATAAAATGAGCATGTCTTTGATCGCATGATTTATGTGAAGATTTGTTTTGCAGCACAGCCATGTTGGTATAGTAATGTGATAGAAGGTATAGAATAAGAGAAATGCATGGAAGAAGATTGTGCAAATATTCTAAGATTGTACGACAACAAGAAGATTAATGAACTTGACCATATGAAAATATGGTCCAAATTGCAAATGAGCTTGAATGATGGAAGGAGGATGTCACAAGGACATATATGACTTAAAGCAAAAACACTCTGTTAGTAGCTAACAGATTCGATCATGTAGATCAAGAACTTCTGAACCAAAAGATTATGAACTAGATCATACAGAGATCCAGAACTACAGGACCAAAAGTTTATATACTAGATGCTATATAGAGTTTTAAGTTTATATAGACCAACTAAATCTGGAGCAAGAACTACAGGACCAAAAGGTTATGAACTAGATTATATATATATATATATTTATGCTGATAGGCGTTCCCCTTTGGAAGCCATCGATCTCCCATACAACCAGATTTCAAAATCAGCGGCCTAAAGATTGATGTACATGGTGGATGGCCATCAGAAGAATCGTGACTGCATATTTTGGCAATGGCATTGCAAGCATCTTGATCAGCATTCAATGAAGGTGGCAGCCATATTGGTCAGCATTAAAGAATCATGCCCACAGTGATTGCCTTGAACAAAGGGAAGCTTGCAATGCAAGCTAATGAAATAGTCTTGGGATGCAGGTTTTTATCTTGTCATTGTTGAAGATGGTCATCTAAGCTCTGCAAATTTTGTGTAGTATGCCGCCCAGTTTGCACTTGATTATTTTTGTGTTTTTGATGAGCGTTTTGAGATGTTTTAACAGTGATTCATACAACAATATATTGCAGCAAAAATAGAAGATATTGCAATTAAACTTTCACTCAAAACTGAACATTACATAGAGGGTTTACACCTGAAAATTCCAGATTTTTCTACAAGCTTAAATACTTAGCTTTTTACCAAAATAATGATAACCCAATTCATAAAATATCCCCTAATATCTAAATCAACAATACTCAGAAAATCTAGGAGTTACAATTTTGGAACTCACAGGAGAAATGTGTTTGAAGAACCCTCTAAAATGGACGCCAGCTACAAGAATCACCTCTAATGGCAGAAAAGTTGCATGCACGAAGCTCTCCAACCTTGGACGACCCCAAATGAAGCATTACAACCTCCAGAAACCCTAGCCGCCCTTGCAAATGATCAGCCCTCTCTCCAAAATATGTATGGCCAACCTAGGAAGATGGTACGGCCAACAATAAAAGCACTAAAACTTCTTAAATCTGCTGCTAGTGTATTCAAATCTGCCCTACAATATGAACTCTCCAATCTGAAATATAACTTTAATGCCCAAACTGTAAGTCTCAATCTGTAATGAAGCTCACCTATGATTCCTGAAGTGAAATCACCAAGAATTCTCCAGACTGTATCTTTCAACAGCATAGAGAATATTGCTTGCAAGGGTTTTCGTCCTCACAAACCCTGAGAAGATAACTCTCCTCCAAAACCAAAACCAATTTCAATATCTTCATCTAGCCTCCTCTAATGAGCTCTCAACTCCCCCTTTATAAAGAACTCCTTGATCTTCTAGAAAGATCCAAGAAGAGTGTTCAACAAGCTTTTAGAAGAATATTTTAATACTCCTTGATGTGACCCCTTGATGTGACCCCTTGAAGTGACATCTTGATGTGACCCCTTGATGTGACTCTTTGAGTGACCCCTTGATGTGATTCTTTGATGTGACATCTTGATGTGACCCCTTGATGTGACTCCTAATACTTAAGTCAATTTTTGAAGATATTGTTAATAAAGTGATTATTAATTTATCATTAAAGTATGTCACTTTTTAACCTTTTAATATAATTATTCAATATTACCCTTTTGACTTTGCACTTTTTGCCTAGTAACATTAAATAATTAAAATAACGATTATTACTTAAGAGGGCCGAAAAATGGGGACATTACATTTTGGTTGTGTTCTAGATTTCACAAATAGAAAACCATAAATTAGCTTACAATTGCATTCAATCGAGAATTGATGTTTTGGTCAAAGTGCGGGCAATCAAGTTTTAGTTTTGTTTTTTCATAGTCAAATGCAAACAGCAAGCAAATGAGAGTTCAAAAGTTTTCTGTTGTATAATATGCGAGCATCCAACTCAAGATTTACAATTCATTGCTCCTATGTAGCCAAACTTGTCAGGTGCAGATTCATTCCAGAGAGCTTGGAGTGCATTCCATAGAGCTTTGAGCTGCCATCTGGTTTGGCTGGGCATCAGGTGATTTGTATGCCTTGTAGAAACTTGATGGTGTCAGGCCCATCAAAGCACAAAACCCTGCAGCTGTCAAGATGGGAGATAAAGGGGCCTATCTATTCATGATAGCAGAAGCAAATTTATCTTGAAACCTTTCTGGAAGAAATGCATTTGATTTTAACTTTAAGGCCTATTTTTGTAATTACATTTTATTTTTGACAGCTTTATGATTTTATCTGCTTGTACATTTGTTTCTTGTTTTATTGCAGCTATTTGTTTTTTGCAACTTAAAAATAGTAGTTGTTTTCTATGTCACATAATTGGATGGTCATGTTCTATAACTTGGATATTAACAAATTCAGCTTAGCCATGTTGATATAATTGTTTTATACTGCATAATGGATTCAAGCACTTTGGATAACACTACTTCCAAGATACTGAGGATCTTATTAGAATTTTTAAGCAATTGGTTTGGTTCAGCAATTGCTGGTATTGTAATGTCCCGCAGGCTGGCAGGGACATGCTCAAATACCACTTGTAATGTCCCAAATAGGAATTATACTAGTTGTATCCCAAATTATCAATTTTCCAAGCAATAAAAGAGTTAGAAGATACCTTGGCTTGATTTAATCCCTGCAACCAAGTTAGAGATCAATTACAATAATAACCTAACAAGTAGAACATCATGATCAAACATTAGAGACTCCATAGTAAATTTGCTAATCCGATTATTACCCCATCTTGAGGATGCTCAACCATGGGAGAGTATGGAAGAGAGTGATTTGATGGGGTGGCTTCCTTGGCCTCATGTGGCGCATGCCATTCATTTGAGGTGGCCTCATGTGGCACATGCCATTCATATGAGGTGGCCTACCTAGTGAGGATCCCAATTCCCTCATCTTTCCATCCTTTTCCATTCCCTCATGATTGACCTCCTTATATTGCTACACCATGATAGGGGAGTGAGGTTACAGAAGGGTGTCCTAGTAGCCCAACTCTCCTAGGCCCAAAGGTACCCTTAGTACCAAATGCAGTGCCCCCTTTGGCCCATGCTATGTCACTTACTTTTTGATATTCTATACATGCTTACCATTATCGTATGGAATTTCATCCACAACTTACTATCTCTTGGAGTCCTTCATCCTATATACTACCTTGAAGACTTTTATTGATCTGATATCATCCAAGTTCCTCTTCTATGGTGCAGGATGTGGTGTACCCTAAACCGATCTCATGTCTCTAGAACTCTGTAAAAATGGCAACTCTATTAGTGCCCTGTTATTTCAGAAATAGTCAGTTTTTATTGGATGATTTAACATTGCAAGCTAATTTCTGACATTCTGACACCAAGGCATCTAAATTAGACCGATGGCAATTGAACAATACAAGTGAAGATAACAGGATGGAATTACTCTTCCATGGGTTCCAAGCACATTGTCGCAACTCTGCTGGTCAATAATTTAATTCAAGACCTGTAAGCCAAAAGGCAGGCTGAGAATTATGCTGTGTTTTTTACTTTTTAGTATTAGCACAGGTGTTCTACTTCTTACAATGATCACATTTTGATTTTATACCACTGTCCTTTTGGGGTCTAGACCCATAGGAAATGTGGACACTCGACCTTTGGAAGACCCAAGGTTTCACCATGCGAGCTTGCTTTCCTTGCTAATGCATTTTTCAAATTCCAATATTTTGTTAATGTATACGCTACATTTGGAACATTTATTTACAGCATGGATCATTGCCAATCTTAATCTCGACAATGCATTTTGGCTTATGTTGTTGTTTGTTTTTGAATCCCTTCACTGTAGGCCTCCTACCATCGGTGATTGCCAAACAATTCCTTCTGTTTTTTGAATATCTTAGTTTTATTTTAAAATTTAATAAAATATTTATAGAATTTTCTTAAACTGCAGGACCAGTGAGAGCTAGTTTAACACACTTGCAATCTGGTGGTCTGTTTTGATGTCGGCAAATTTGTATAATTTGATATAGTGAAACTGAAAACAAAGATGACACTAAGGAAAGAATATTGTCTAGATGAATGCCTTGTCAATGACATGGGTATGACAAAGAAGTAGAGAAATAGGATTCACCACAATTATGATCCAAATGCAAAAACCACCTAAGTATTATCATATGGAAATGATATACAACTCAAATGTAAACCTCAACTACATCTTGAGTGGCATTGCACCCTTGACCATAAAATAAACAAAATCTGGACTAGGATTCGAGGTTCAGTGCCTAATTCTATATCATTCTATGGTTTTCTGTGTAACTACCTGCATTTCAAAATTTTGATATATGACACTTCACTTCCCGTCTGGCATGT